>CALNHX010009670.1:0-47468 GCA_940337035.1 Agriotes lineatus | reverse complement strand
GATAATGCAAAAATAGAAATTATTCTGGGACAGTTAACGGCCACCCTAAGCCTGGAAAACGTGACCGCTCGTCGCGATAGCTATATGAGTTTAGAGGTTTCAGAGCCCGAGAATGGCGTTGATCGGGTGTTTCGTTAAGTATCGCCGGCCAAAATGAAGCGGCCCCCGTGCGCGCTCGATTTGCAATTCAAATATTAAGCGAGCTCTCTTTCGCGGATTTGAACTGAATTTAAGCAGTTCGTGATTCCACCTAGATCTCGGTCTGGTGGGCGTTGGTGGCGAGCTGTCGAAAGAAATGATTTATTAGCAGGGTAGTTTCACTGGCTACTGTACCGGAAAGATAGATAGCATGATGTTGTTCCAATGCGCTCTAAGATTAACAGGTCAGGTTAGGCCTGGGACTAATATGAGCAGCACGATGTTCTTCGAATGCGGTCTAAGATTAACAGAACAGGGTAGGTCTGAGACTAATCTGACCAGCACGATGTTGTTCCAATGCGTTCTAAGATTAACAGAACATAATGTAATTATATACAGGATCGCTTTAAGGCAGTTTAACTAACCTAAGCAAAGGAGGTTTCAGGTCAGGTTTAAGGGTGACTCAGGCAATTCAACTTCTCAGGTGTAAATCAGGAATGGAACTTACATAAACTGGAAAGGACAGGTAGTTCGGGGTCGGATTCTAGTTTTAATGAACAGGTACCTGGATTGGCGGTGACTGGTGGATCCCCTTGGGCCCAAGGGCCGAAGTTAGCCCCCTGGCTGAAGCTAAGGTTTTGGTTTGGATTCTGAAAGGAACGGGTTAGATCTGTTCTTCGACTGAGCGGGTATCGCTCTTTTCTATGCTTTGTGATCTCCTCCCACGGCGTTTACCTAGTAAAATCTAAGTGGGGCTAAACGTGATACTTCGTTGCCGACGAAAAGTAGGGATGCGAAGCTTGCGCAACTCGCTGATTTATACCTGGCCGTTGTCGGACTATCAGCAGGATCTCTCGGAATCCTTTGGGTTTTTCGTAACCTTCGCGTGGCTCCAAATGTTCGCGGGTCACGCGTTCTTGTGACAGTGATACCGACTACAAATTGATGACGGCAATTAAAACGTTTTAAAACAATTTGGAGGCACGCTAAACGTCACAATGTTATTAAAAGTACAAGTAATACTTTTTGTGACGAGACCGGATGCGTTTGAGTGACGAGAGTAAGCGAAAATTATCAACAGTAATGTATTAAGCGCATAGTGACTTGCTAATAATATTAGCTATAGGGATGTACGACCGCTTGTTGCGACGAAAATAGGCAATAAGCAATAAGCTAGGGTGCATCACCATCCAGTGCTATCGATGCAAAAGAACTATGGACGAAATACATTTTGCGTGATTATTGTAGAAGTAAACCAAAAAATATGATAACTTACTGTCAATGTCAGTAAATGATTTTTGGTAAATGATAACTTGAAATTGATAAGTGTGACGGTTATCTTATCAATTTAACACCATCGGATTGGTCCAAAATTTGTTTTATTGGTAGAATCGCGTCCTTTGGCATACGCATGCAATAGTGACTATCACTGTCCAATACCAAAACCGTATGTATTCCGCGTGTACATAATATTACCGATAATTTTTTCGAGCTTGCTAATGCTTTTCGCAAGACGCATGTGTGATTAAGCAAAATTTTAGTGTTATTACGTACCTACTTCCTTTATACATTTTATGTATAGTATTAACCATTTCGCATTTGGTTCCTTCGTTCAAATCAGCAGTCTTACATTTAATCGTGCGCCTTAATTTTGGTGGTGATTTTAAGATTTGTCTAAGATATCTTAGTTATATTGATAGGTACATAGTGCGTTCACTATCCGCTGCAATAACACGTATAAGATAATTAGTATCACATACAATGCATGTTAGAAGCTGCTCGAACAGCTGTCATAGGTAAAACGGGCCTCCATTTTGCTTTTCCCTTTCAAAATATTTAAGTAGTGACAACACCATTGCTTGGCTTTACGAATTCAGCGGTTTACCCTTCATCTCAATCGGAAACACCAACAGAAAAATATGGTATGATATGGCGCCTGTAAAAAGTGTTGTATAGATTTCAATGACAAACCTAAAAATACTGTGATTTCACTTACGTTTTAAAGATTACTTCAAAGGAAATTGTTTTGAAAAGAGCAGTTTTTTCCAAAAATTAAAAACAAAGTAATTACTAAAGAAAATTGAAACGAAAATACCGCAAAGCTGAATACAACAGATGTCAGATAATTAGTTAACAGGGCAGCACAGGAAATAAGGTGCCAATAACTGGAATTAAGTGGGGGAACTTTTGATTCTCTATCTTTGCCAGAAGCATTAGATTTCACTCTAGGATTACAAAAAGTACATATCCTTGTTTAGCATACGCTACTCTTCGTAGAACGTCTTTCGTAACTTGAAAATGATTTGATGACGTCAGACCACCTTTATAAGAATTCGATAGTAACGCATGTCTCAAAAGTTTTCGGAAAATTTTCAAAATAGACCTACACTAAATAACGTCCCATCCAGTTGCCGTTAGAAACAAATTGTATCAAATTGATTGACGTTTAATATAACATGTCAGTTTTGTAATAAACACAGTTATAAGGTTATGTTGTTGACATGCAAAATAAATAAAAATTATACAAAAATTTTAACCATTACTTTTTTCCGAAAACTTTTGAGACATACGTTATGTGCAGATTATTACTTTTACCTTTTGCAAATAAAAGAAGTGAAAGTTGTGACACTAAATATTTTGCAAAATGGAAGGCAACTAGGGGTAAAAATATTTTAACGTTCCTAATAATACTTAAACAATAAAAGGAAACAATTATTAATGCAAATTACGTCAATTTGCAAATAAAAAAGTATTCTAGACGGGATTCGATTTCATCGCCTACAGAAGGCATTTCAAAGATAAATGAGCATCCCACGCGAATCGCACTCGTCGATCCCACTCTGCCACGGAACTGTGCCTAATAACGGCGCTCAGCGACTGCATTATAATAAACAGCTTATTCTTGCCCATTTTTTACTTCCTTTTACGATAAAGGAAGTATTGGATTTACCCCAAAAATTCGAAATTAAGTTTTGAACAGATCTTCACGTTTTAGACTCCCCTGAACCAAAAAAAAACATGTTTTTGTTCATTGGTCTGTCTGTCTGTGTGTGAACAGAATATCTCAAAAACAAAAAGAGGTATGGCGTTGAAACTTCTTATATAAGTTTTGTGTACTATCTAGATGCGACAGCAAGCTTTAGAAGAAAATCGCATAACCGGAAGTACTCTTGTGATTTTTCAGTTTTTTAATTTTTTTATAAAAACGGCTATAACAATTTTTTCAAACTTTACATTTTTCCTACATTTTTAATGTGTATTGATGTGAGATAGGTGATTTTCCAGTTAAATACCTCTAAAATGGTTTTTTTTTGTTTTTATTTTCTATATTCTGTATTACTTTCTATTTTGAACAGAACGCCCGGTATATTATTACATTTTTGAATTCAGCTTAAAATTTTAGAGAACATTTGTCTCTTAAACTACCGCTCGATTTTGTACAGTTTCTGTAGAATGTAATTTTTGACAAATGTTTAAAAATTAAAAATCAAATTCAAACGCCCGGTATATTATTACATTTTTGAATTCAGCTTAAAATTTTAGAGAACATTTGTCTCTTAAACTACCGCTCGATTTTGTACAGTTTCTGTAGAATGTAATTTTTGACAAATGTTTAAAAATTAAAAATCAAATTTTTGGCTAATTATAAGATCACTATTAAAGGAAGTTATGTGCGTGTATCACATCAGAGTTTTTTACAATTACCCTGCATCTGTTGGGTCCTATTTTTGTCAAGTATAAAGCCTAAGCTATGTACAAATTAATACTTCTATTTATCCCTCAGTCAAAGCAAAAATAGACGAAGTGTTATTTTTTAAATGTGCTCACCTTGAATATATTTGAACGAAATTTCTTCGGTTTTATGCCAGATAGACATATAATCTGCATACAAAATATGGTCTTCCTCTAACAAATAGTTTTTGAGGTATACTGCCAACAGACAAGCAAACAGAGGGGCCCAGTGTTGTTCTTGTTGGCACAATTGTGCTAGATTTAGCACAATCAACAAAAGCTAGACGCTAGCACCCTAATACAAAAATTCAACACAATTGCATAGGTTGCTTTTTCCTAATAAAAAAATTCAAATTACAGCATCTGATTATTAAAGTGTTGTTATTGGTATGGACCGTTTTCTTGTGCATAGATGATAACATTGTAATGTAGCACAATTTCCCCTAAATCTAGCACAAAGATTTTCTTACTTTCGGCACAAAAAATTTTACTCCAGGAACAGCACCGAGACAGACGGAATTGAGAAAACCGGTTTTTCTTCAGCCAGTGACCCTGAAACGTGAAGATCTGAAGAATTCTTGGATTTTTTTGCGATGACAATACTTCGTATTTTAGATGAGGGAAATAAAAAACTAGTTTTTACTTTACTTAATCTAACGATCTATTAATTAGTTGTCGAAATTATATAGCAATTAAAAGAGTATATTATTATACTAGTTTAATAAGCGGGTCCATAGCAGCACGAGTGGGTTTGGGGCACGACGAGCACAGCAAGGAGTGCTACAATGCTTTTTAATCGACTATAATATGCTATTTTATCTATTTTGCATATAAAGAATCAAAAACTTTGAATTTTGACATTTCATAAATGTGACAAATCTGTCAATTTCAAAAAACAACGTAGGCTGTTTCAACGTTCTTCGTATGAAAATAACAATGCAAAAATAGTGTTATAATGGACTCCCTTGTAGCACTATTTTCGGTGTTATAATAAAGTTATTGTGACATCAAAGTAGATAATGAAGTGCTATTAAGTGCCGGGTGACCATAAATGGTTGTAATTTTTTTTTACGTTTGTAGTGTTTATGTTGGTGGCACTGTAACTCTATGTCAAATTCGAGGTTATCAGTTTTGACACATATACTGACGCAAAATCTAACTTGCTAACCTCGAATTTGACATAGACTTACAGTGTCACCAACATAAACAGTGCCAACTAAAGAAAAAAAAGCACAACAATTTATGGTCACCCGGTATATAATCGCTTCAGGTTTCTCTTTTGATTCTCAATCTTATTACTATTATGGAGTAGGTAATTTGCATCTGAGTAGAGCAAAAGGCAAACGGTATTTAATATGGCGACGTTGTTTGCATGTGTTTTTGTGTTGTAATACAGATTTATGTTAGGCATTTGCGAAAATTTCACCGTGAGATATCGACCATTTAGTAAATGTTAGTCAGATGATGTATGGATACAGAAATGTGAGTAAATCATTTCAGAACGTAGGTAACTGGTGTATATGTGTAACATAACTCGACATGAGCTAAGCTGGGCGTTTGTCGTGAAAAATTGTGTGCATCACAAACTTTTAATAGGGTGCACTACATACATATGGTAGATTCAGTATAATTCTCAAATCCGCTACCTCTAAATGCTAACCGCTCAAATTTTTGAACTCGTTTGGTACATATAGTTTGTATGTACTGCTACAATATTTGTAACCTTTTATACCTACTTTACTAGCCCTTAACCACTAACATGGATGTTTCAGGACGTAGACACTGACGTGCAGTATGTCATAGCGTTGACTTTTATTCTTTGTTTTTAATACTAATCTGTCCTATATCACTGTATTTGTCTTTTACATCAATTACTGAATTATTATTCACACTTCTGTAGAATACAATATCACTCAAAATAAAATTAGCTTTATTTTTTCGAAAAAATTTATAAACACATGCATAATATTAAAAGAATTGTTGGACATTGCCACAAAATCCTGTATAAACTTAATTACAGCATAACTTGAGTATTGGTAGCTATTAAATGGTAATATAATGTTGTAAACGTTTAAAGTAACAAATTAATGATATAATTTACAAAAAGATTAAGAATAGAAAATACTGAAAATAACTGCACTGCTTTTAACTGTAGTAACTTAGTCATTGACGTACGGTACGTGATATCGCAAGAAAACTGTACGTCAACATAATTCAAAAACTAAAAACATACTGAAACTGCAGCAGTTGACAATAGGTACAGTTACACACCACTTCCAGTGACTTCCAGTCTCGTTCGCCAAGGAGGCCAACCAGAGGAAGGTATATGCACAAAAGAACAATTAAGTAAAGACGTAGAGCAACTGGCAAGTAAAATTGTCTCAGCTTATGAGGAGGCTTGTCCTCTCAGGGAGGCTCGAGTTCGTAGGGTACCATGGTGGACCGGCACTCTAGCCGATCTGCGCAAGGAATCCAGGCGAATCTTTAATCGAGCTATCAGAGAAGGGACACAGGCCTCATGGGACACTTTCAAAACGGCCAGGAATAGGTTTAAAAATGAGTTAAGGCGCAGCAAAAGATCTAGCTGGCAGAAATACTGTGCAGAGTTAAACTCAGTATCAGACTCTGCTAGACTGATGAAAATCTTAAGCCGCGAAACTAGTCAAACAGTAGGAGCGCTAAAAAAGGCCGATGGGATGTGGACAACATCCAGAGAGGAGTCGTTACAACATCTCCTGGAAGTCCACTTTCCAGGAGACGGCGCCATCCAGTTAGCACCCATAGCGGAACAGGAACCAGTTCCTATAGAGAACTGGCAGTTCGCTGAGGGAATTATAACGGAAGGTGCAGTCACATGGGCAGTACAGGAGTTTGATCCCTTTAAGTCGCCGGGGCCAGATGGGATCTTCCCAGCATTGCTTCAGAAAGGCCTGGATATCCTTCTTCCACATATAGTAAGGGTATATAGGGCCAGCGTAGCAATGGGATGGGTCCCAGAACAGTGGAAGGCAGCCAGAGTGGTCTTTATTCCCAAGACGGGAAGGGAGGACTACACAACTGCCAAATCATTTAGGCCCATTAGTCTTACATCCTTTCTTTTAAAGACCTTGGAAAGGATCATTGATAGGCATCTAACGGAAAGGGTAATAAGAACACACCCATTCCACAGGAATCAGCACGCATACAGACGTGGAAGATCGACCGAAACTGCACTCCACGCTGTCGTGCACAAGGTCGAAAGGGCACTACACTATAAGGAAGTGGCCCTTGCAGTACTTTTTGACATTGAAGGCGCATTTGACAAGGCAAGAACGGCTACAATATGTCAAGCCTTACAGGCCAGGGAAACCCCTCCCGTTCTGGTCAGTTGGGTGAGAACAGCACTGGAGCAAAGAACCGTGACGGCAAACCTAGGGGACTGTTCAGTGAGGGCCAGGGTGACGGGAGGTTGCCCGCAAGGCAGTTGCCTCTCACCTCACCTGTGGTGTCTTATAATGGACGGTCTACTGGGATGCCTAACGGAAGAGGGCTTCTATGCACAAGCATACGCAGACGATGGACTGGTACTTGTTACTGGCAGGTTCCTAAACGTCGTTTGCGATAGAATGCAGGTAGCTTGCAGGATTATTGAAAGATGGTGTGAAGAGAAAGGTCTGTCGGTAAACCCACTAAAGACTGAGATCATTCTCTTCACAAAAAGACGAAAACTTCAGGGTCTGAGGATACCCATTATGTACGGAAGACCACTTGCATTAGTGCAAGAGGTCAAGTACCTGGGGGTAATCCTCGACAGCAAATTAAGTTGGAGGTCGCATGTCGACAGGACGGTGAAGAAGTCGACAACGACCTTATGGCAGTTGCGCAGAGTTATAGGCAGGAACTGGGGGATAAACCCCAAGATTCTGCACTGGCTCTACACATTGGTAGTAAGGCCAAGAGTTCAGTACGGCTCAGTGGTCTGGTGGCCTAGTGTAGAGCGCCCCAGTATTTCCGTAAGATTGGCAAAGGTCCAACGACTAGCCTGTCTCGGAATTACAGGGGCAATGAGGACAACCCCAACAGCCGCACTGGAGGTAATACTGGGACTCCCGGGCCTCGACACTTGGATAAAGAGAGAGGCCATGGCTACCCACCTCAGAATGCGGGATACGGGGCTATGGAATGACCAGGGAGTTCGCACGGGCCATGCTAGGATCGCCGACATGGCTGCTAGAGAAATACCTCTATCAGCCTACAGGGTAACCGAAGCAGAGGACCGGCTAAGGTTAGAAAAAGGTTTCTCTCTCACTATCCCAACAAGGGAACAGTGGGAGCAAAAAAGGGTTAAGCTCCAGTCGAATGCCTTGATATGCTACACGGATGGTTCTCGAGTGGCGGAAAGGCAATCCTCTGGAGCAGGCATTTATATGGAAGGCCGGGGGGTGCAAGAAAGCTATGCTTTAGGAAGATTCACCACGGTATTCCAAGCAGAAGTTTATGCCATCCTATCGGTGGCAACAAGGAACGAGGTCAGGATATCCCCAGAGCAAAAAATTTATATTTGCTCCGATAGCCAAGCCGCACTAAAAGCAATCTTCTCGGCCAGGACAAGATCAGCTCTTGTCCAGGAATGTGGAGATGCTTTAGCCGAATTGGCAAGGGAAAAGGACGTCGAGCTCATCTGGGTCCCGGGACACACGGGGGTCCAAGGCAACGAGAAGGCGGACGAACTAGCCAAACTCGGAGCCGGGGAAACTTGTTTTGGACCGGAACCTTTTTTGGGTATAACAAGGCAGCAGGTCTCAGCAGCCCTAACCGGGTGGGCCTACAAGACCAGCGAGGAAAAGTGGAAAGGATGCAGGGGCTGTCGTCAGGCAAAGTACCACATAGCGGGATTTGATTCAAAGAAATCGGTCTGGCTAATGGGAAGGAGCCGAAGAACCACAAATCTTTTGATAGGGATCTTGACAGGCCACTGTAAACTAAAGAGACACCTAACTCTGATAGGAGTAGAGGAAGATCCCATTTGCCCAAGATGTGGGAGGGACGAGGAAACGTCCTTTCACTACTTGGGAGAATGTGAAGCGTACCAGCGACTGAGGTATAGAACCTTTGGAGCACCTACGCTTCGAATGGAAGAGTTGAACTCCCTATCCTGGGCCGAAATTCTGATCTTCATTAGAAAATCAGGAAGGTTTAAGCAGGGAGAAGAGCCCATCGAAGAGGACGATAATGAAGGCGGTTGAGGGGATGGCATGGGGTTGGCAAAAAGGGCCTATGGTGGCCTACTTGCTAGACTTCGGTCTCCCCACAACTACTACTACTACTACTACTACTACACACCACTTGAAGGTACACAGATGGTTTTCTAGAAATCGTTTTACGACTGAATGTATTTTTGGAGCGGTATACGTTCCTGCTACTTTCTTCATTATCTGAAATTTAAAAAGATAAACCCTATAAAACGAGAAACATAATCACCACGCAGTTTCACGTCCGTACCGTACTTTAGTCAGAACTTTCTCCTTTTATATGTCAGGCAAATTTTTTCAGCAAAAGTGAAACGTAAAACATTTGAAGCATTGAACTTGAATGATAGCACTAGAGATGCACAAATTCAATATTTGGAAGAGTACTGCAAAACACTTTATGTTGATTATTTGTTACCAAGTATCTACACACTTAAAGTCAAATTAGACAAACTAAGAGGTAATATTGAAATAAAAAAAGTTCAAGTTGTTTTGAAAAAGGTAACAGAAGTGTTCAAACAAGATTTGAAGCTCTAATTGACTTAGAAAATGTGTTAGCAGCGAAAGCAATTACTTCAGCTGTCACCATACCAAAAACAAAATTGAGATTTCTATGTAGATTAACATAAATAAATGATCAAAAAATTCATAAATTAATTGTGCGCATTGCAAAAAAACTGGTATCATGAGTTGGACAAGGACAAGCTGAGGATTTTTGTTATTTTAAATAAAATTAATGGAGTTCACAGTTACAGCAAACAGTCCTTATGGATGCAGATGGAGAACGCTCAATCAAGGCAAAAATTGAACTTGAGCTCTTAAAGTATCTTTATTTTATTTGTTATCTTGCAGGCCACCATTATTACTATTATATCTGTGTTTCATATTTTATAATTTTGTGAATGAATGTTCATTTATTTCTTTTAAAGTTGAGTTGTTATTCCCTTTCGCATTACTTACTGAACATCTTGTGTTGGTATAATGTAGGTATTATCAAATTCTTATAAGGACGGTCTGACGTCATCAACCCATTTTCAACTTACGAACGTCGTTTTATGGGGAGTAGCATGCTAAACAAGGATCTACACTCTTTGTATGTTTTGGATGAAATCCAGTGCTCCTGATAAAGATAGAGGATTAAAAGTGCCCCCACTCAATGTCAGTTGTTTGCACCTTATTTCCTGTGCTATTCTGTCAATTAATTAATTGACATCTGTTTTGAGCGGTGTTTTGGTTTCAATTTTTTTAATATCTTTGTATATGGCATCCCAGGTATGATGGCACCCTTTCAATTTTAGCTCCATTTATTTGAATCTAAGCCCACTAGTGGTGCTAAAGACCACCGCGGCTCTGCTGTAGCAGCGGTGCGTCAGTTGAGTGCGCGCAGCCACTGGAAGTTGACGTTGAAATTATTTGTAAGTTTTTCTTTGTCTTTAAATTTCACTGATTTGTGATCGCATGCTTAGTTATTTTGCTAAACATGATAGACTCATATTATAGTATGAACATTAAGCTTTCTAAACATGATTAACTCCTTAAGCCAAGTACCGTTACAATGTGACAAATTAACGAAGTTTAAAATTCTCTATTTTTGTTATGATGGCACCCCAACTGTTTGTTATGATAGCATAGGGTGTCAAAAGTCGTAAGCCTCCTCGTCAATCATGGAGTTAAGAAAACATGCGGGAAGCCATAGAGAACGTGCAGAAAAAGAAGATGAACTGAAAGCTGGCTTCCAAAACTTTCAATGTACCCAGCACCACTTTGCGGCAAAGAGTTTGTAGGAATATGGGCTACCAGAAGGGAGACCTTGGAGGATGCCGTCCAACGTTCTCTAAAGAAATCGAGGATGAGATTATTTCTCACATCACAATCATGTAAACCAGGTTTTTGGGATTGACAACCACAGATGTTAGGTCATTGGCATACCAAGTTGCGCAACGGAATCATATTCCACATAAATTTAATCGCACTAAGTAAATAGTTAGATGGGCATAGTTACATTAATTAATAAAACGAAATCCAACAATAAGCCTACGAACGCCAGAAAATACATCTGCTGCTCGGGCTCAGCCATTCAATCAAAATAATATCGTAGCCTATTTAAAGAAACTCGACGAAGTTTTCACACTGTATAATTTCTCTTCCGAAAATGTGTAAAATATGGAGGAGACGGGCTTTTCGGCGGTCCAATCAAAACCTGAAAAAATATATGCTACAAAAGGTCGAAAACAAGTTGGCAGTTTGACAAGTGCAGAAAGAGGTAGTCATTATACTGTAGTGTGCGCAATGAACGCAGTAGGATCATTTATACCTCCAGCGTTCATCTTTCCTAGGAAAAACATAAAGCCAGAACTCATGGATGGTGTCCCCACAGGATCCATTTGCTTCTGCCAAGAGAGTGGATGGATGACATCCGACGTAATGCTGAAATGGTTGACCCACTTTATAAAATTCGCTAAACCAAGCCCAAAAAGCAAGGTGCCTCTTTTATTGGATGGTCACGCGAGCCACAAACATCTTAGTGTTCTGCAAAAGGCGAAAGAATATGGAATCATATTATTCTGCTTCCCGGCCCATTGTACCCACAGATGCCAACCGCTAGACATCGGATTTTTCGGGCCGCTGCGCTGGAAACTTATTACAATCAGCAAATTCGTCTTTGGCTCAATGCTCACCCTAGAAGCGTAGTGACACATCTGCAAGTAGCCAAAATTATTTGTGAAGCTTATCTCAAAGCTGCACTACCCTCAACTGCCATGAAAGCCTTTTAGAAAACAGGAATTATTCCATATAATCCGGATATATTTGAAGATTGGATGTTTGCGCCAGCCAAAACTACCAATCGACCTCTTCCTGCTGAAGAAAACACAGGCGATCCAGAGAACCATACCGTTGCTGAAACAGAGGAACATCTGGCGCCACTCTTTAGTCCTACGGTAGATTTTGAAAGACCAGGTACTTCGAAGGAATCTAGACAAGAAGAGACAACTAAGTTGAAACTTTCTGTCAGTGTGAAAGATATTTTTTCTCTGCCAAAAGCGCCAGCACTCCAGAAGGCAATGCGAAAACCAAAAAAAAAAAGGCTAGTCAGGTGTCATCAATTCGACCCCAGATATTGAGGGAAAAAAGGCCATAGAAAATACAAAGCAGCAGAAGGAAAGAGCAAAATTGGCGAGGGCGGCGTAAAGAAAGTTAAAAGTTATTGAAGAACGGAATGAAGAGGAAGATGAAAGCAAAGGAAACACCCAAATGGATGTCGAAGATGCTGACGACGTAGACGATGTCCCCTGCTTGTATTGCCATGAACTATCTTCTTTGTCTAAGTGCAAAGAGATCTGGCTCAAATGTCAATTATGTGGGATGTGGGCCCATGCAGCTTAGGCAGGAAAAGATTAAAAGACCAAAAATTTCATCTGTCAAATTTGTGAATAAGTCAAGTTTTCTTTCCCATTTTTAAGAATATATACTTTTCAATTTGTGTTCGTTACCTAGGATTCACTTTTCGTTCCTTATTCACACGACCTGCTGAATTGTTTGACAAACGTCACTGTATACGGCCTGGGCAAATGTGAAGTTTCGCGATTCTCCGCAGAGCGCTGTATACCCACGAGCGGGAATTTCAAATGTTGCAAGTTACAAAAACTGCTGCACAATGCGAGAACAGATATAAAACTGTTCTTCGCAGAAAAGATAATGCGGAAAAGCAAAACAGAATATCTGGTAAAACCAGGAAGTTTGTAGAATTTAAGGAAGAGTTACACAAAATTGGCGCTATTGATGATACTTTAGAACCAGAAGTCATAACCTCACTATGGGGAAACTGCCGAATTTTGCCTTGGGGTAAGTGCAAAATACAACAAAGAAACCTTACGCCGAGCTTTAGAACAAATCAATAACTATTCGTAGGGCAAGTAAAGATTTCTGCATTTCTTATGCAACCGTACATGACCACATTAAAGGTAGAAGAAGAGTTAAAAGCCAGACAGGGGGACAAACAACTGCTATGAAGTTAGAAGACGACGAGAAACTGGCTGAACATTTGAAAACACTTGAGAACTGGGGGTTTGGGATGTCGAGAAACTAATTACTAAACTGTGTTGAAAAGTTTATAACATCAAAAAAATTTTAAACACCTTTTAAAAATTGTAGGCCTGGGGAAGACTGGTTTATAAGTTTTAAGAACAGACATCGTTTACCTGTTAAAAAGCCACAACCAGTGGAATATGCAAGGAAAAAAATGACGGATCCATTTATAATCAATGAATACTTTAATTTACTTTAATATACTATAATAGGACAAACATTATGGACAATTTCTTTGCTAGTTATTAAACTTAAATTTGTATAAAAAATGTTTTTTCGATAACCATCAAAATAAGGGAACATTCACACATCAGTACGTTACCACTGACGACGTGAAAAAACGCTTTTGTGTCAAACACCTTTTGTGCATTTTGGGAAAACGTTTTTTCACGCTTTGTATTTTACTTAATTTAGAAATAAAGCTACACTAACCTTGCAAATTGTTATGTTATTTTGACTGTTGTCAAAAAAATATTGAATGTGTTACGTGCGCGAAATGTTTTTGTGCATTTGAATGACTTAACTTGGCTAGCGCCTTGTCAAGAAAGTGTAATGCTCACACACAAAAAACACTTCGCGCACTTAATACAAAAATAACTATTGTACATTAAACTCAACAGTAGTTTTATGTATTTAAATAATTTGAATTATTTTTGTCTCTTTAACAAACAAAATTATTGATACGATTTCTGCTTAATCAAATTTGAAGTATTTTTTGTATTAACTGTAACACTTTGCAACTTTTATTTTTAATTTTGTTATTGATTTAATATTGAGCTAAACTTTTTGTAAATAGAATTATTACTAGGGATGTTGGCGGGTACCCGGGTCGACCCGGGTAATAGTCAACCCGGGTATATTTTTAGGACCCGAGTACCTGACTAGTAAATTATGTAATTTCTAGAAAGTCAGCCTTATTTGGAGAAGATACAAAACTTAAAAGTAATAGGAATAAAAGCTAGAAAAACATAACCATGCAGTAATAACTAGAATCACCCCATCCCATACCACATAATGTTTCTTGTTTCATATAATAAATCCGCTTCGACTTGCAGGTTGAATTGGGGAGTAGGTACTATTTCAATTTAGTTCAGTTTAAAACTCGTGGCGTAAAGAAAGAAATGGTAGCTGTTCCGATGTATGCTAACATTTTTGTTATATATTTCGGGTACCCGGGTGTGATTTTAGATCGGGTACAACATCCCTAATTATTACCACTTTGTAATTTGATGTCATCTTACTATGCTTTGTAGGATTTTCAGTTTTAACGTTACACATTTTATGAAGACTTGCATCTGAAAGTGGTAAACTGAGTTAACCCTTTGTGTGCCACTGGCTACGAAGTGTAACCACCTTTAAAAATATGCTTTAAGTGGAAAGTGGACTAGTGGATTTAGCATATAACCACGTTATGTCAACAACAGTATTGCCCTCTACAAAAAAATATTGAATATTAAAGTTTAGTAGGTAAAATAACTCTCTGTGATTGTCGTAAACTTTGCTGTTTGTTGTGTGACGCATTATTTATGTGCCTGTTGAAAGAAGTGTTTGGTAAATCAGATCATTTTAAAAAAAATGCAAGGTAAGATTTGCAATTTTTGTAGAAATATGTTGCCAGTATAATATAAGCCTTGTAGAATATAGATATAGAAACTTCAATTTTAAAAAATCATGCCTAAATATGGTGGTTAGTTGTTGTAGCCACTGGTAACTTGTACTTTATTCAGTGTGTGTGTTTTTTATTGTGATTGTATTTATTTCGTCGCCTAAAAAAGCTTTAATTTTTTATATTACTGCAGCTATCAAGCAATTTATTATTATTTATAATTATTGCTCCAGATTCAGTAAGAAAAAGAGCTTTTTGGCGGTACGGAGATTTGGAAAATTTAACGTCTGAAGAACTTCAGACGATTATAGATGACATCCCTTCAGATTCTGAATCTGTGGTAACTAGTTCTGATGAAGAAGAACTAGAAGAAATAAGACCTCAAAAGGTTATTACTTTGTCAAATATATTATTAAATCCAACCGATGTGGCTGTTCCATCAACGTCAAGAGATACTTCTTTACAGATTGTTGACAATCAAGAGCATTACTTTCAGGAAGAAAACGACAATATATTTTTGCGTGATGAACTAACAAGTGAATTAGATTCTGATGACGATATTCCCCTGGCTCAAGTTTTCAAGCATCCTCGTTTTGAGCTGGTATATGAATCAGGGTCAGAGGAGGATTCATCAATGACTCGGGGTAAAAGCCTTATTGTATTGAATGGGAAAAGAAAAAGTTTACCCAAAATAGTTTACCGTTTACAGAAGATTATGGTCCAAATTTGTCAGAAAACATTGAAACTCCATACGATGTATTTTTACAAGTTTTTCCTAAGGAGTTGTTAGATCACTTGGTCTTTCAAACAAATTTATACGCTACACAAAAGGGAAAGCCTTTCAAACGAGCCACAAAAGATGAAATGAAGATTTTCTTAGCCATAAATCTGCTGATGGGAATCAAACATCAACCTAGTTATAAGGATTACTGGTCGTCTAATCCTCAACTCAGAGATGTATATATTGCATCTCAAATGTCATGAAACAGGTTTAGTTGGTACCTAGGAAACCTTCATATAAATGATAATTCTGTTTTACCTGAAAGGAATTCTTCACAATTTGACAAACTATATAAAGTGCGTCCGTTTTTGAATATTCTTTCTCAAACGTATTTGAAATGTTATAAACCCGGTAAAAATCAGTCTGTTGATGAAAGTATGATTAAATTTAAAGGTAGATCAAGCCTTAAGCAATATCTACCAATGAAACGGACCAAACGAGGGTACAAAGTGTGGGTTCGAGCTGATCAAACAGGATACGTTTGTGAATTTCAAATTTACACGGGAAAAGTAGATCAACCGCAAGAGAAGTGTTTAGGAGAACGTGTTGTTAAAGATCTGACTAAATGTTTAGCTCATAAAAACCATCATGTA
This sequence comes from Agriotes lineatus, assembly GCA_940337035.1. Lineage (NCBI taxonomy): Eukaryota > Metazoa > Arthropoda > Insecta > Coleoptera > Elateridae > Agriotes > Agriotes lineatus. Next base: position 31,304 of record CALNHX010009670.1, on the reverse strand, counting down.
TACTTCGACAATTACTTCAGCTCTGTAAGACTTTTAGAAGATTTAGCCAAGACGCAGATTTATGCATGTGGTACAGTTCGGCAAACTAGAAAATTTCTGCCCACAGATATCCAATCTGACAGGGATATGGAAAGAGGCGATATAGATTGGAGACAGAGTGAGAATGGACTATTATATGTCAAATGGAAAGATAAAAAAGCTACAAACTTCTTGTCCAACTTACACAACCCAGATGACTCTTCACAAGTCAACCGCAAAAATAAGGATGGGTCTATAACTGTGGTTCCTTGCCCACTACTAGTAAAAGATTATAATAAGTACATGGGCTCGGTAGATAAGGCGGACATGTACAAAAGTTACTATGCTATAGATAGGAAAATTAAAAAATGGTGGCACAGGATCTTTTTCCACTTTTTGGATGTTACCGTGGCAAATGCTTTTATTATTTTCAGTCTAAGGGCTATTACTAAGTCAATATCCTTGAAAGAATTTCGCTTAGCTGTAATCAGTGGACTAATAGGGGCCACAACTGAGAGTACTCCTAAAGGACGAAAATATAAAATAAACGCCTTCAAAATAAATGTTCCTGTAGAAATCCGATACGATAAAGTTAGCCATCTTCCCGTACATTGGACATCCAGGCGTTGTTCTATGTGCTCCACAAAAGCAAAAGTACACCGTTCCAGATGGTCATGTTCAACATGTAAAGTTGGATTATGTTTGTCGAGCTACAAAAACTGTTTTTATAAATTTCATACATCTGAAAGTGCATAAGACAATTGGCCTAGTGGTTATACAGGAAGACCACCTGTTTTTTTCTAATGTATTTATAAGTTTATAAAATTTTTGTATTTTTTATGTTTAATAAAGGGTATTGACTACATTTATCAAAAAATTTTCTTGAAATTAAACAAAAATTAATTTGGGACATAAAGGGTTAAGTCAAAACAAATGTTAAAAGTGTAGTGTAATTATGAAATATTGTTATCAACTGTTAATGTCCCACTTTTTGAGTATATAAAATTCAAGAAAGAAATCACTTGCACATTCGATTATTTGGGATAAAACTTGATATTCATAATTTTTCTTATTCACATGATACTAATTGTTTATTTCAGATGCCAAAAAGGGTACCTCGTTGCTGCAGCTGGGTGGTGTAACTTGTCAGCAAGAGCTGACACCAAAAGCCAAAGCATTCTATGGCATCAATGCGCAAATTCCAGCAGCTGTCAACACGTGCTCAGCTGCGTCTTGTGCAGTCGCAGCAGCAAAGTTTGCAATTTCTCAACAGTGTCAATGATACGACACTTAACTTTTTTTTGTCGCAGCAACGTACGCAGAAGTTTAAACCTAAGGGTAGAAGGTTTACTTTAGATGATAAGATATTTGCGCTATCTATTTACAAACAAAGTGGCAAGGGATATAGATTTCTAAAAAAAATTTTTAGTTTTCCATCAAGGAAAATTTTAACAGAATTAGTAAATAAGGTCCCATTTGATTGTGGAATAAATAGCCATATATTTCATCATTTAAAACAGACTGTGCAAGGAATGGAAACCCTCGATAAATATTGTGTCCTTCTATTTGATGAAATTTCTTTACAACCAGGACTACAATATAATCAGAGGTTGGATGTTGTAGAAGGTTTTGTTGACTGTGGTGGATCAGAGAGACGTGCCTTATTTGCAGATCACGCTTTAGTATTCATGGTACGAGGCATTCGTAAAAGTGGAAATAACCAGTTTGTTTTACTTTTTGCGAAGGCACAACTGCAACAGCAGATTTGCTTCGAATGCTTAAAGATGTGATTAGGCAAATAAGGGAAACGGGGCTTAATATAGTAGCGACTATTTGTGACCAAGGTGCTACTAATCAAGCTGCTATAAATACCCTTTTAAATGAAACGAAAAGACAGTGTCTCATAAATAACTCAGAAAATAGATACCAAGGATATCTGATTGATGATAAAGAAGTTATTCACTTATATGATTTTTTCTACTCCTTTATTAGTAAATTGCTCATTAAGCACTGTTTACTTGATTAGTAAATTCGTTGTTACAAACAGTGTTACGTAATGACTAACACGTAATTTTTTTTTTCTACTCCTTTATTAGTAAATTGCTCATTAAGCACTGTTTACTTGATTAGTAAATTCGTTGTTACAAACAGTGTTACGTAATGACTAACACGTAATTTTTTTTATTACGTTACAGTTAGCTTCTGTTGTTTGTACGAAGCGGTGTAGGGATGTGACTGCAGCCGCCTAATTTTTAAGATGGTGTGACAGATAGTTTGACAGTTAATAAAATATTTCTTTTCGTTTAACGAAATGAGTGTGATCGTAGAAAAAGTATAGTACGCAACTCGAGCTATAGAGCAATTACACGCTCGTGGAATTACACACGCGCCGCTACGCGGCTTGTGCGTAACTTTTCCAACTCGCGTGTAATATGCTTCCTACAGCTCTCGTTGTGTAATATACTATTCCCCACCTAATGAAGGGTATAAGGAATAATTTACTTGATTTTTCCCACCTAATGAAGGGTATAAGGAATAATTTACTTGCCCATGATTTACACTTTACCCAAGCCGATACAGAAAAAGTAGCATCTTGGTCGCACATATTGCGACTGTATGAAATCGACAAAAGTCATGGCCAAACATATAGCCAGTTTTATAAACTGACTGATGAACATGTGATTCCCAGTAAAATTAGGAAAATGAGGGTCAAAAACTGTACTCAAGTCTTCAGTCACACTGTAGGAACTGCAATGAGTGTTTGTGCAAGAACTAGTCGTGAGTTACACCCCACCTCGCAGTTTTACCTGGATCCAAAAGCCATTGATACAGCAGATCTCTTTTTATTTTTTGATCATCTCTTTGATAGTGTCAATGGTACCAGAATTTACCCTCTTCATGGTAAAGAGCTTCGAAGTGCTGTGACACGGAGTTCAAAGCACGTTTCATTTTGGAAGTCTTGCCTTCCTATCTTAAAGTTCATGTATTTTAGATCTTCTGATTCCAGTCATTCTAAGAAATTAATACCTCCTTCTTTAAAAAATTTGATTTTTTCTTTATATAGCCTGTTGTATTTATGGGATACTTTAAATAATATTAATTTTGGACATCTTTCTCGGAGGCTTTTAAATTAAGATCCTATTGAAAATTATTTCTCTTGTATTCGGAGCCACGGTTTCCGAAATATCAATCGCACATGTTCTTCTTTCATTACCTCAAATAAGACTCTTTTAATTAATAATTTTGTATTACCACATTCTGCTGGTTCAAATTGCGAACAAGATGAATCTGTGGGTGTTCTAGACACTTTAACATCTTTTATTAAAGAACACGTGGAAGAAAAACATACACCACAACATGTTTTACAGCCAGTTTATTCTGCTGGACAAAAAGGTACAATTCCTTCTTCTACCCTTGGTATTTATACTTCAGCTTACACTGCTGGATATGTGGCAAGAAAAATTACTGGAGATGGATGTGAAACGTGCAAAAAGCGGATGCACGCAAATGAAGAATTACCAGAGAATGTATTAATACAAGAAAGACAGTATGCTCGCTGTTCATTAATACATCCTTCTAGCAATTTTTCATTTGTTTTTCGACAAGCTACTGAAGTTGTTATCCACAATTTACCGCACGTAATAACTTCATACAGTGTTAAGCAAAAATTGTCTGGATTAGTTCTAGAACAATGTAGTTCACAGATTGCCGCTTTATTTTGTGACGATCATCAAAACAAAGTATCTAAGTTTGTGACAATTTCTGTAAATATATATTACATAGTTATATAAAAAATATTAATAGGATACTAAAAGGTAAAGACTTGAGACCAATGTATAATGATCCTCTCAAAACTATAGCTTTTAATAAATATAAAAAGCACAGGAGAAAATAAGTTGTAGAATAGGCGTTACTTTTTTTGAGTTTGTTGATACACGGCAAGAAGTACGTCAATCAAAGGAATATATACAAGTGGCTTTCATACGTGTTGTATACATAATTTTTTTGCATCCTGACATCTTGTAACTCAAAATTTGGTTCAAAATTACTTCAGAATTTAGAACTGGCACATTGACAATTCACAATTTCGATTAAATAGTTTAAACAAGTAATACTGTCTAATACTGTCTTTACGATTTTTTTTAAGAAATATGATGCTTTATGGTTTTTCATTAAAAAAGAGGACATTCATGATCACTATGCAAACAAAGTGTTTCCAATACCTACGTGTAAAGCTGTATTGTATCTCTGAAAATCTCCATAGTAAAGTAACATTTTAATGATAAGGGTGGATAAAATGCTACTTCATTCACTAGTGAATAAAATAGTTCATAATTCATACCAACTAACACTATAAATACGTGCTACCTTGAGTATAAAAACAGGCAATATGGCATTTAATTACAATTATTTACTCAATTTTAAATAGTATATTATGATACGAGTTTTATAAGAAGCATTTTGTAGCACGCACGGATTTAGGGTACGACGAGCGAAGCGAGCAGTGCCCTAAAGGAGTAAGTGCTACAAAATGCCTTATAAACGAGGTATCATACAGTATTTTATCTACTTTGCCACTTTTTTAAGCAAAAAAATGAAAATTTTTAGTATTTTTATTATGGCATCGCTTTGTGTCTATTACGATACGCAAACGCGTATCGTAATAGCCTCAGTACGAACGCAAAGTAGATAAACTTATTTATATAACTGTGAATGTAGGTATTGGAAAAAATTTAATATGTCACACTTGAATAAAGAGATTTTATCCATTCGGGGAAATTATCTCACTTGGCTTCGCCTTGTGAGCTAACGTTTTCGCCTTATGGATAAAATGCCTCTTTATTCACTTATACCACACATAACTATTATGGCATACTTCTGTCGAAATTATTTATTAAATTTTGTGAGGTCAATTGAAAACAGGGAAAGCATACCTAATATGATTTTTAATGAGTTTTCAATTTGAAATGACGTTGACATTTTCAAATCTTTTTTAGCATAAATATAGTCGAACAAATTATGTATAAAATTCGTATCTATAGCTTCCTTTTTGCACTTGCGAAATATAAAGAACTCGCCTTCGGCTCATTCTGTACATTTGTATAAATAACTATTAAAAGATTTTTATGGAATTTAAAAAAATCTTGTAACATCTTTCGAAATTTGTTTTTTGCACACGTCTATCTTAACCTCCCAGTCTTTGCAAACATTGTTCACATTTTATACCAAAAACAGGATCATTTTGCAACTTATTACATCCTTTATCTAATAGACGTGTCTGTCCGGGACGCTGTTTTGTCTGTCGGGGACGCTGTTTCAGCAGCCAAACCGTAAGAGATAGAGAAAAAAGTTATGAAAGTTATATGTTTGGAATGGTCATGTCAGGTCAGGAATCAAATTTTAGTCACGTGACACTTCCGGTTTTCGAGAAATCACAAAAAAGACAGCAGCCAAACGGAGCTGCGTCCCTCTGCGCCTTAAAACCTCGATCGGTTAGGCAACCACTTTGACACCTTCCAGGTCTGGGTACAGTTTTTATTTAATAGGCGTTCTATTTGAAAAACGGTCTTTTTTGTTTTTTTAAATGAGACATTTGTCTCACTGGATTGCTAGTTATCAACTAATTTGATTGTATAACTTCTTCTCTTCCATATCTTAGCTGGTTTCACATATATTTGTTTAACAGAATTATGTGTATATAGGCATAGTAACCTTCATAGTAATCACTATAAGCACATTCAATCGTAACTCTATAGAAATAATCGACAAAACGTGTGATTTCTAGCTTTATGACCACCGGGCCTAGCGCGACTAAGCGTGTTACGTTGCGGTGCGCGCCTAACTGAGGGTTAAACAATCTAACTGGACATTTTTCTGGGTGGTTTACGTTTGCGGTTAGCCATTTATTTTGAGAGCACTTTTTGTCCCCTTCTTGGCAAGTTTTCATAAATAAGGGGTTATAAATAATCCGATTGGAACAACTACCATCATCTTTTCTCCCCTCTTGAAAAAACCACGTCATACAATTCGTCGCTTCCCCTCCACGCCAGTCAAGCTCGTACGAAACAACACGGTAACATTTTTGTTGGAGACCGTTTGGGGTGTTCTCGTCACAAGAATCTATTATTTAGTTAAGCTCGTCCATTCTTAGAGCATCGGAACTTCTCTTTCTTTTTTCAACACGCAACTGTAAATTCTTCCTTAAAGCACTTTTAACATCACGGGTTTTTTTAAATTCGATATCTTCAAAGGGGTTGAATTTCACACCGTGTTCCAAATGGTTTTGACACTACCGGATCGGCCACGAAACTTGTAGCCCCTGAAGATTTTCTACTGCAACCCATATAAAAACAGAGTAGATCATTATATTTTTTATGCATTAAAAACCGATCATGGTTGGTAAATATCAAGTAGTAGTAGTAGTATTTTTGGGGAGACTCTAGCGAGTCTAGCAAGTAGGCCTTCATAGGCCTTTTTTGCCAACCCCATGAACAAGGTCTAGGCATGCAGAGTACCAGGTACCTTAGTCCTACTTAGAATTTTGCCGAGACTAAGGAGTTCCAACCTTATCAAGGGATCTTTTACATGCTACACATCGTAGTAACATGGGACCCACGGCTTTACATCACTTCCGAATGATGGCATTCTGTAGAGGTTTTCATCCGCATTTTTTTTATTTTTAAAAACCTCACCGGGATCGGGGATCGAACTCTCGACCCTTAGATCAGTAGCCAGAATGCTTACCACTGAGCTATGGAGCCCGGCTGGTAAATATCAAACTAATAGTATATTATACATCAAGGTAGCGAAGCGCAGTATTATAACCTGAGCGCATATTAAATGCTGAGCGCGCAGCGCGAAGTATCTAATAAAGCGCGAAGGTTATAAGACGATTCGCTACCGTGGTGTATATACTATTTTTTTCACTACCAAACGGCTTAATACCTAAATTCCCAACAAATTTCAAAAACATGTTAACTGTCAACCTGACAATACAGCTCTTTAAAACGTCAAAATTAAAATAGTCATATTTGGTAACTTAGTAATTTATTAGTTACCACGGTGAAAATTGTTTATTTTACTTTCTCTCCCTTGGTGGAGAAAATCAAATTCACGACCTAAAAATAGACCAATAACGGTGCGTTCTGCGACTAGTAGTGCAAAATAGTATATTATACATCAAGGTAGCGAAGCGCAGTATTATAACCTGAGCGCATATTAGATACTGAGCGCGCAGCGCGAAGTATCTAAAGCGCGAAGGTTATAAGACGATTCGCTACCGTGGTGTATATACTATTTTTTGCACTACCAAACAGGTTAATACCTAAATTCCCAACAAATTTCGAAAATATTTTAACTGTCAACCTGACAATACAGCTCTTTAAAACGTCAAAATTAAAATAGTCATATTTGGTAACTTAGCAATTTATTGGTTACCACAGTGAAAATTGTTTATTTTACTTTTTCTCCCTTGGTGGAGAAAATCAACTTCACGACCTAAAAATAGGCCAATAAGGATGCGTTCTGAGACTAGTAGTGCAAAAACAATATTTGCTGTATGTGTTTATATTGCTTTTTGTAGTATAATGCAAAATGCAAAAAGCAGGGGCTACAAGTTTTGTGTCCCACCCTCTATATTCTTTATAATCTTCGCCATTCGTTTTTTTCATATTAAAGCCAAAATCACATAGAATATTGGCTAATTCAGTCACTGGCGTCGTAGGCAACAGTACATACTTTTTTTCGACGCAAAAACTCATAAAAGCTCTCCACAAACACTCTTGGTTCTTCTTCCTGTATTCACTTTTTATTTTCGATTTCTTCGTTGATTTGTTCCACTCTCATATTCCCAAAATGACTCATTGTTGTATACGAAGAAACGTTGACAGGATCAAGCTCTGATGACTGATGCGAACGCGTAAACAAACACAAACTTTTCGCCACAGCAGACACGATTTTTCGACTTTTTCTACTACTGATTTTATTCTTAGACATGCTACCACAAATATTGATGTAACAATGAAATAAACGTCAGTGGTAGTACAAAATCTAAGTAAACACTTAAAAGGCGTACCGCAGCCTTTCCACGCTATAATTGACTAAAGTAAAATTTGTTTATATAAAATATATGCATGGTTACTTGGCAAGATGCGATAAATTCTCATGGGAAATTGTCACTTATAAAGCCATATGATTGGTTGATTTTTTAGAATATAGCCACATGATTGGATACAAGTGTAATGAGTGAAATAATCGCTATAATTTTACAATATTCTTAAAAAAGTTAAAAATGAAGAAAGAACCTGTTTATCTGTATGAAAAACTTACTTCTAGAGAGGCTGTGCATAGTCGTAGCGTAAGAGATAACATTTTTTTTAACAATGCCACATCATAGATCCTCATTGTTTCAAAAAGGTTTTACTTACAACTGTGTAAATTTATATAATAAATTGTCTACGCAATTTAAAGAGCGCAATTTTAGTTTCTCAAGGTCAAAATATAAACAATATTTGTTAGAAACTTGGTAGTGTGAGTAGTATCCCAGCTACATAATTATGTTCTTTGGGTTCAATTGTTATTTTTTTTTAGGTTTAGCATTTCTGGTGCAATTGGTTCAGTGGAGGAATGGCCACAAGGTTAAACTTTGACAATTGTGCGCTTCGCGATGTATATAATTATTTATTTATTATTTCAATGCATTTGTGAAGCTAAATAAAGGCGATATTTATTTATTTATTTATTTTTGTAAGTATTTAAATGTTAACCTATTATTGTATCTGCAGGAACCCGGCTCGAATTTTTCAAAGGGCCAAGGGGAGGGCAACATGTAAAGGCCGATGGCGTGGAATATGATGCAAGGCGGACTTATAATGACGAAACTATATATTGGTACTGCCACCAGCGGACCTGTAGTTCACACTTCATCACTAAAAACAAAAGATTATATACATTGCCAACCCGCCATACGGGCCACAACCCAGAAAAAAATTAAGGTAATTCAGCAATTTCCCACTTTATTGATTTTCTCCTCCACTGCCTTCTTCACCCCACTCTTTTTTGTCTTGCTTGGGTGTTCCATTTGTGCCCCCCCCCCTTATATTTTTGCACCCTCTTTCATCTGTTTCCACTTCTCCTTAATCCCGTCTACCTTTCGGTGCAGGGTTTAGCATTTCTGGTGCAATTGGTTAAGTGGAGGAATGGCCACAAGGTTAAACTTTGCCTATTGTGCGCTTCGCGATGTATATAATTATTTATTTATTATTTCAATGCATTTGTGAAGCTAAATAAAGGCGATATTTATTTATTTATTTATTTTTGTAAGTATTTAAATGTTAACCTATTATTGTATCTGCAGGAACCCGGCTCGAATTTTTCAAAGGGCCAAGGGGAGGGCAACATGTAAAGGCCGATGGCGTGGAATATGATGCAAGGCGGACTTATAATGACGAAACTATATATTGGTACTGCCACCAGCGGACCTGTAGTTCACAATTCATCACTAAAAACAAAAGATTATATACTTTGCCAACCCGCCATACGGGCCACAACCCAGAAAAAAATTAAGGTAATTCAGCAATTTCCCACTTTATTGATTTTCTCCTCCACTGCCTTCTTCACCCCACTCTTTTTTGTCTTGCTTGGGTGTTCCATTTGTGCCCCCCCCCCCTTATATTTTTGCACCCTCTTTCATCTGTTTCCACTTCTCCTTAATCCCGTCTACCTTTCGGTGCAGGGTTTAGCATTTCTGGTGCAATTGGTTAAGTGGAGGAATGGCCACAAGGTTAAACTTTGCCTATTGTGCGCTTCGCGATGTATATAATTATTTATTTATTATTTCAATGCATTTGTGAAGCTAAATAAAGGCGATATTTATTTATTTATTTATTTTTGTAAGTATTTAAATGTTAACCTATTATTGTATCTGCAGGAACCCGGCTCGAATTTTTCAAAGGGCCAAGGGGAGGGCAACATGTAAAGGCCGATGGCGTGGAATATGATGCAAGGCGGACTTATAATGACGAAACTATATATTGGTACTGCCACCAGCGGACCTGTAGTTCACAATTCATCACTAAAAACAAAAGATTATATACTTTGCCAACCCGCCATACGGGCCACAACCCAGAAAAAAATTAAGGTAATTCAGCAATTTCCCACTTTATTGATTTTCTCCTCCACTGCCTTCTTCACCCCACTCTTTTTTGTCTTGCTTGGGTGTTCCATTTGTGCCCCCCCCCTTATATTTTTGCACCCTCTTTCATCTGTTTCCACTTCTCCTTAATCCCGTCTACCTTTCGGTGCAGGGTTTAGCATTTCTGGTGCAATTGGTTAAGTGGAGGAATGGCCACAAGGTTAAACTTTGCCTATTGTGCGCTTCGCGATGTATATAATTATTTATTTATTATTTCAATGCATTTGTGAAGCTAAATAAAGGCGATATTTATTTATTTATTTATTTTTGTAAGTATTTAAATGTTAACCTATTATTGTATCTGCAGGAACCCGGCTCGAATTTTTCAAAGGGCCAAGGGGAGGGCAACATGTAAAGGCCGATGGCGTGGAATATGATGCAAGGCGGACTTATAATGACGAAACTATATATTGGTACTGCCACCAGCGGACCTGTAGTTCACAATTCATCACTAAAAACAAAAGATTATATACTTTGCCAACCCGCCATACGGGCCACAACCCAGAAAAAAATTAAGGTAATTCAGCAATTTCCCACTTTATTGATTTTCTCCTCCACTGTCTTCTTCACCCCACTCTTTTTTGTCTTGCTTGGGTGTTCCATTTGTGTTCCCCCCCTTATCTTTTTGCACCCTCTTTCATCTTTTTCCACTTCTCCTTAATCCCGTCTACCTTTCGGTGCAGGGTTTAGCATTTCTGGTGCAATTGGTTAAGTGGAGGAATGGCCACAAGGTTAAACTTTGCCAAATGTGCGCTTCGCGATGTATATAATTATTTATTTATTATTTCAATGCATTTGTGAAGCTAAATAAAGGCGATATTTATTTATTTATTTATTTTTGTAAGTATTTAAATGTTAAGCTATTATTGTATCTGCAGGAACCCGGCTCGAATTTTTCAAAGGGCCAAGGGGAGGGCAACATGTAAAGGCCGATGGCGTGGAATATGATGCAAGGCGGACTTATAATGACGAAACTATATATTGGTACTGCCACCAGCGGACCTGTAGTTCACACTTCATCACTAAAAACAAAAGATTATATACTTTGCCAACCCGCCATACGGGCCACAACCCAGAAAAAAATTAAGGTAGTTCAGCAGTTTCCCACTTTATTGATTTTCTCCTCCACTGCCTTCTTCACCCCACTCTTTTTTGTCTTGCTTGGGTGTTCCATTTGTGTTCCCCCCCCTTATCTTTTTGCACCCTCTTTCATCTTTTTCCACTTCTCCTTAATCCCGTCTACCTTCACAACCCAGAAAAAAATTAAGGTAATTCAGCAATTTCCCACTTTATTGATTTTCCCCTCCACTGCCTTCTTCACCCCACTCTTTTTTGTCTTGCTTGGGTGTTCCATTTGTGTTCCCCCCCCCCCTTATCTTTTTGCACCCTCTTTCATCTTTTTCCACTTCTCCTTAATCCCGTCTACCTTTGGGTGCAGGGTTTAGCATTTCTGGTGCAATTGGTTCAGTGGAGGAATGGCCACAAGGTTAAACTTTGCCAATTGTGCCCTTCGCGATGTATATAATTATTTATTTATTATTTCAATGCATTTGTGAAGCTAAATAAAGGCGATATTTATTTATTTATTTATTTTTGTAAGTATTTAAATGTTAACCTATTATTGTATCTGCAGGAATCCAGCTGCAATTTTTGAAGGACCAAGGGGAGGTCAGCGAGTTAAGGCCGATGGCGTGAAATATGAATTAAGGCGGAGGTACAAAGACGAAACTATATATTGGTATTGCCATCGGCGTACCTGTAGTTCGCATTTCATAACAAAATACAGACGATTATATAGTGTGCCAACCTTGCATACGGGCCATATCCAGAAAAAATTAAGGTAATTCAGCAATTTCCACTTTATTGATTTTCTCCTCCACTGCCTTCTTCACCCCACTCTTTTTTGTCTTGCTTGGGTGTTCCATTTGTGTTCCCCCCCTCTTATCTTTTTGCACCCTCTTTCATCTTTTTCCACTTCTCCTTAATCCCGTCTACCTTTCGGTGCAGGGTTTAGCATTTCTGGTGCAATTGGTTAAGTGGAGGAATGGCCACAAGGTTAAACTTTGCCAAATGTGCGCTTCGCGATGTATATAATTATTTATTTATTATTTCAATGCATTTGTGAAGCTAAATAAAGGCGATATTTATTTATTTATTTATTTTTGTAAGTATTTAAATGTTAACCTATTATGTATCTACAGGAACCCGGCTCGAATTTTCAAAGGGCTAAGGGGAGGGCAACATGTAAAGGCCGATGGCGTGGAATATGATGCAAGGCGGACTTATAATGACGAAACTATATATTGTACTGCCACCAGCGGACCTGTAGTTCACACTTCATCACTAAAAACAAAAGATTATATACTTTGCCAACCCGCCATACGGGCCACAACCCAGAAAAAAATTAAGGTAGTTCAGCAGTTTCCCACTTTATTGATTTTCTCCTCCACTGCCTTCTTCACCCCACTCTTTTTGTCTTGCTTGGTGTTCCATTTGTGTTCCCCCCCCCCTTATCTTTTTGCACCCTCTTTCATCTTTTTCCACTTCTCCTTAATCCCGTCTACCTTCACAACCCAGAAAAAAATTAAGGTAATTCAGCAATTTCCCACTTTATTGATTTTCTCCTCCACTGCCTTCTTCACCCCACTCTTTTTGTCTTGCTTGGGTGTTCCATTTGTGTTCCCCCCCCCTTATCTTTTTGCACCCTCTTTCATCTTTTTCCACTTCTCCTTAATCCCGTCTACCTTTGGGTGCAGGGTTTAGCATTTCTGGTGCAATTGGTTCAGTGGAGGAATGGCCACAAGGTTAAACTTTGCCAATTGTGCGCTTCGCGATGTATATAATTATTTATTTATTATTTCAATGCATTTGTGAAGCTAAATAAAGGCGATATTTATTTATTTATTTATTTTGTAAGTATTTAAATGTTAACTTATTATTGTATCTGCAGGAATCCAGCTGCAATTTTCGAAGGACCAAGGGGAGGTCAGCGAGTTAAGCCGATGGCGTGGAATATGAATTAAGGCGGAGGTACAAAGACGAAACTATATATTGGTATTGCCATCGGCGTACCTGTAGTTCGCATTTCATAACAAAATACAGACGATTATATAGTGTGCCAACCTTGCATACGGGCCATAATCCAGAAAAAAATTAAGGTAATTCAGCAATTTCCCACTTTATTGATTTTCTCCTCCACTGCCTTCTTCACCCCACTCTTTTTTGTCTTGCTTGGGTGTTCCATTTGTGTTCCCCCCCCCCCCCCTTATCTTTTTGCACCCTCTTTCATCTTTTTCCACTTCTCCTTAATCCCGTCTACCTTTGGGTGCAGGGTTTAGCATTTCTGGTGCAATTGGTTCAGTGGAGGAATGGCCACAAGGTTAAACTTTGCCATTGTGCGCTTCGCGATGTATATAATTATTTATTTATTATTTCAATGCATTTGTGAAGCTAAATAAAGGCGATATTTATTTATTTATTATTTCTGTAAGTATTTAAATGTTAACCTATTATTGTATCTGCAGGAATCCAGCTGCAATTTTCGAAGGACCAAGGGGAGGTCAGCGAGTTAAGGCCGATGGCGTGGAATATGAATTAAGGCGGAGGTACAAAGACGAAAACTATATATTGGTATTGCCATCGGCGTACCTGTAGTTCGCATTTCATAACAAAATACAGACGATTATATAGTGTGCCAACCTTGCATACGGGCCATAATCCAGAAAAAAATTAAGGTAATTCAGCAATTTCCCACTTTATTGATTTTCTCCTCCACTGTCTTCTTCACCCCACTCTTTTTTGTCTTGCTTGGGTGTTCCATTTGTGTTCCCCCCCTTATCTTTTGGCACCCTCTTTCATCTTTTTCCACTTCTCCTTAATCGCGTCTACTTTTCGGTGCAGGGTTTAGCATTTCTGGTGCAATTGGTTAAGTGGAGGAATGGCCACAAGGTTAAACTTTGGCAAATGTGCGCTTCGCGATGTATATAATTATTTATTTATTATTTCAATGCATTTGTGAAGCTAAATAAAGGCGATATTTATTTATTTATTTATTTTTGTAAGTATTTAAATGTTAACCTATTATTGTATCTGCAGGAACCCGGCTCGAATTTTTCAAAGGGCCAAGGGGAGGGCAACATGTAAAGGCCGATGGCGTGGAATATGATGCAAGGCGGACTTATAATGACGAAACTATATATTGGTACTGCCACCAGCGGACCTGTAGTTCACACTTCATCACTAAAAACAAAAGATTATACTTTGCCAACCCGCCATACGGGCCACAACCCAGAAAAAAATTAAGGTAGTTCAGCAGTTTCCCACTTTATTGATTTTCTCCTCCACTGCCTTCTTCACCCCACTCTTTTTTGTCTTGCTTGGGTGTTCCATTTGTGTCCCCCCCCCCTTATCTTTTTGCACCCTCTTTCATCTTTTTCCACTTCTCCTTAATCCCGTCTACCTTCACAACCCAGAAAAAAATTAAGGTAATTCAGCAATTTCCCACTTTATTGATTTTCTCCTCCACTGCCTTCTTCACCCCACTCTTTTTGTCTTGCTTGGGTGTTCCATTTGTGTTCCCCCCCCCCCTATCTTTTTGCACCCTCTTTCATCTTTTTCCACTTCTCCTTAATCCCGTCTACCTTTGGGTGCAGGGTTTAGCATTTCTGGTGCAATTGGTTCAGTGGAGGAATGGCCACAAGGTTAAACTTTGCCAATTGTGCGCTTCGCGATGTATATAATTATTTATTTATTATTTCAATGCATTTGTGAAGCTAAATAAAGGCGATATTTATTTATTTATTTATTTTTGTAAGTATTTAAATGTTAACTTATTATTGTATCTGCAGGAATCCAGCTGCAATTTTTCGAAGGACCAAGGGGAGGTCAGCGAGTTAAGGCCGATGGCGTGGAATATGAATTAAGGCGGAGGTACAAAGACGAAACTATATATTGGTATTGCCATCGGCGTACCTGTAGTTCGCATTTCATAACAAAATACAGACGATTATATAGTGTGCCAACCTTGCATACGGGCCATAATCCAGAAAAAAATTAAGGTAATTCAGCAATTTCCCACTTTATTGATTTACTCCTCCACTGCCTTCTTCACCCCACTCTTTTTTGTCTTGCTTGGGTGTTCCATTTGTGTTCCCCCCCCCCCTTATCTTTTTGCACCCTCTTTCATCTTTTTCCACTTCTCCTTAATCCCGTCTACCTTTGGGTGCAGGGTTTAGCATTTCTGGTGCAATTGGTTCAGTGGAGGAATGGCCACAAGGTTAAACTTTGCCAATTGTGCGCTTCGCGATGTATATAATTATTTATTTATTATTTCAATGCATTTGTGAAGCCAAATAAAGGCGATATTTATTTATTTATTTATTTCTGTAAGTATTTAAATGTTAACCTATTATTGTATCTGCAGGAATCCAGCTGCAATTTTTCGAAGGACCAAGGGGAGGTCAGCGAGTTAAGGCCGATGGCGTGGAATATGAATTAAGGCGGAGGTACAAAGACGAAACTATATATTGGTATTGCCATCGGCGTACCTGTAGTTCGCATTTCATAACAAAATACAGACGATTATATAGTGTGCCAACCTTGCATACGGGCCATAATCCAGAAAAAAATTAAGGTAATTCAGCAATTTCCCACTTTATTGATTTTCTCCTCCACTGTCTTCTTCACCCCACTCTTTTTTGTCTTGCTTGGGTGTTCCATTCGTGTTCCCCCCCTTATCTTTTGGCACCCTCTTTCATCTTTTTCCACTTCTCCTTAATCGCGTCTACTTTTCGGTGCAGGGTTTAGCATTTCTGGTGCAATTGGTTAAGTGGAGGAATGGCCACAAGGTTAAACTTTGGCAAATGTGCGCTTCGCGATGTATATAATTATTTATTTATTATTTCAATGCATTTGTGAAGCTAAATAAAGGCGATATTTATTTATTTATTTATTTTTGTAAGTATTTAAATGTTAACCTATTATTGTATCTGCAGGAACCCGGCTCGAATTTTTCAAAGGGCCAAGGGGAGGGCAACATGTAAAGGCCGATGGCGTGGAATATGATGCAAGGCGGACTTATAATGACGAAACTATATATTGGTACTGCCACCAGCGGACCTGTAGTTCACACTTCATCACTAAAAACAAAAGATTATATACTTTGCCAACCCGCCATACGGGCCACAACCCAGAAAAAAATTAAGGTAGTTCAGCAGTTTCCCACTTTATTGATTTTCTCCTCCACTGCCTTCTTCACCCCACTCTTTTTTGTCTTGCTTGGGTGTTCCATTTGTGTCCCCCCCCCCTTATCTTTTTGCACCCTCTTTCATCTTTTTCCACTTCTCCTTAATCCCGTCTACCTTCACAACCCAGAAAAAAATTAAGGTAATTCAGCAATTTCCCACTTTATTGATTTTCTCCTCCACTGCCTTCTTCACCCCACTCTTTTTTGTCTTGCTTGGGTGTTCCATTTGTGTTCCCCCCCCCTTATCTTTTTGCACCCTCTTTCATCTTTTTCCACTTCTCCTTAATCCCGTCTACCTTTGGGTGCAGGGTTTAGCATTTCTGGTGCAATTGGTTCAGTGGAGGAATGGCCACAAGGTTAAACTTTGCCAATTGTGCGCTTCGCGATGTATATAATTATTTATTTATTATTTCAATGCATTTGTGAAGCTAAATAAAGGCGATATTTATTTATTTATTTATTTTTGTAAGTATTTAAATGTTAACTTATTATTGTATCTGCAGGAATCCAGCTGCAATTTTTCGAAGGACCAAGGGGAGGTCAGCGAGTTAAGGCCGATGGCGTGGAATATGAATTAAGGCGGAGGTACAAAGACGAAACTATATATTGGTATTGCCATCGGCGTACCTGTAGTTCGCATTTCATAACAAAATACAGACGATTATATAGTGTGCCAACCTTGCATACGGGCCATAATCCAGAAAAAAATTAAGGTAATTCAGCAATTTCCCACTTTATTGATTTACTCCTCCACTGCCTTCTTCACCCCACTCTTTTTTGTCTTGCTTGGGTGTTCCATTTGTGTTCCCCCCCCCCTTATCTTTTTGCACCCTCTTTCATCTTTTTCCACTTCTCCTTAATCCCGTCTACCTTTGGGTGCAGGGTTTAGCATTTCTGGTGCAATTGGTTCAGTGGAGGAATGGCCACAAGGTTAAACTTTGCCAATTGTGCGCTTCGCGATGTATATAATTATTTATTTATTATTTCAATGCATTTGTGAAGCCAAATAAAGGCGATATTTATTTATTTATTTATTTCTGTAAGTATTTAAATGTTAACCTATTATTGTATCTGCAGGAATCCAGCTGCAATTTTTCGAAGGACCAAGGGGAGGTCAGCGAGTTAAGGCCGATGGCGTGGAATATGAATTAAGGCGGAGGTACAAAGACGAAACTATATATTGGTATTGCCATCGGCGTACCTGTAGTTCGCATTTCATAACAAAATACAGACGATTATATAGTGTGCCAACCTTGCATACGGGCCATAATCCAGAAAAAAATTAAGGTAATTCAGCAATTTCCCACTTTATTGATTTTCTCCTCCACTGTCTTCTTCACCCCACTCTTTTTTGTCTTGCTTGGGTGTTCCATTTGTGTTCCCCCCCTTATCTTTTGGCACCCTCTTTCATCTTTTTCCACTTCTCCTTAATCGCGTCTACTTTTCGGTGCAGGGTTTAGCATTTCTGGTGCAATTGGTTAAGTGGAGGAATGGCCACAAGGTTAAACTTTGGCAAATGTGCGCTTCGCGATGTATATAATTATTTATTTATTATTTCAATGCATTTGTGAAGCTAAATAAAGGCGATATTTATTTATTTATTTATTTTTGTAAGTATTTAAATGTTAACCTATTATTGTATCTGCAGGAACCCGGCTCGAATTTTTCAAAGGGCCAAGGGGAGGGCAACATGTAAAGGCCGATGGCGTGGAATATGATGCAAGGCGGACTTATAATGACGAATCTATATATTGGTACTGCCACCAGCGGACCTGTAGTTCACACTTCATCACTAAAAACAAAAGATTATATACTTTGCCAACCCGCCATACGGGCCACAACCCAGAAAAAAATTAAGGTAGTTCAGCAGTTTCCCACTTTATTGATTTTCTCCTCCACTGCCTTCTTCACCCCACTCTTTTTTGTCTTGCTTGGGTGTTCCATTTGTGTCCCCCCCCCCTTATCTTTTTGCACCCTCTTTCATCTTTTTCCACTTCTCCTTAATCCCGTCTACCTTCACAACCCAGAAAAAAATTAAGGTAATTCAGCAATTTCCCACTTTATTGATTTTCTCCTCCACTGCCTTCTTCACCCCACTCTTTTTTGTCTTGCTTGGGTGTTCCATTTGTGTTCCCCCCCCCCCCCTTATCTTTTTGCACCCTCTTTCATCTTTTTCCACTTCTCCTTAATCCCGTCTACCTTTGGGTGCAGGGTTTAGCATTTCTGGTGCAATTGGTTCAGTGGAGGAATGGCCACAAGGTTAAACTTTGCCAATTGTGCGCTTCGCGATGTATATAATTATTTATTTATTATTTCAATGCATTTGTGAAGCTAAATAAAGGCGATATTTATTTATTTATTTATTTTTGTAAGTATTTAAATGTTAACCTATTATTGTATCTGCAGGAATCCAGCTGCAATTTTTCGAAGGACCAAGGGGAGGTCAGCGAGTTAAGGCCGATGGCGTGAAATATGAATTAAGGCGGAGGTACAAAGACGAAACTATATATTGGTATTGCCATCGGCGTACCTGTAGTTCGCATTTCATAACAAAATACAGACGATTATATAGTGTGCCAACCTTGCATACGGGCCATAATCCAGAAAAAAATTAAGGTAATTCAGCAATTTCCCACTTTATTGATTTTCTCCTCCACTGCCTTCTTCACCCCACTCTTTTTTGTCTTGCTTGGGTGTTCCATTTGTGTTCCCCCCCTCTTATCTTTTTGCACCCTCTTTCATCTTTTTCCACTTCTCCTTAATCCCGACTACCTTTCGCTGCAGGGTTAGTTTGGAATTGAGTTTAGGGTACACCGACCTCTATACTTCTTGCCAGATTCTTCTGTGTTCTGCTAATTTTCTCACCTCCACTCACCTAATGCCTTTCTCCTCCACTGCCTTCTTCACCCCACTCTTTTTTGTCTTGCTTGGGTGTTCCATTGGTGTTCCCCCCACCGCTTATCTTTTTCCACCCTCTTTCATCTTTTTCCACTTCTCCTTAATCCCGCCTACCTTTCGGTGCAGGGTTTAGCATTTCTGGTGCAATTGGTTCAGTGGAGGAATGGCCACAAGGTTAAACTTTGCCAATTGTGCGCTTCGCGATGTATATAATTATTTATTTATTATTGCAATGCATTTGTGAAGCTAAATAAAGCGAATATTTATTTATTTATTTATTTTTGTAAGTATTTAAATGTTAACCTATTATTGTATCTGCAGGAACCCGGCTCGAATTTTTCAAAGGGCCAAGGGGAGGGCAACATGTAAAGGCCGATGGCGTGGAATATGATGCAAGGCGGACTTATAATGACGAAACTATATATTGGTACTGCCACCAGCGGACCTGTAGTTCACACTTCATCACTAAAAACAAAAGATTATATACTTTGCCAACCCGCCATACGGGCCACAACCCAGAAAAAAATTAAGGTAATTCAGCAATTTCAAACTTTATTGATTTTCTCCTCCACTGCCTTCTTCACCCCACTCTTTTTTGTCTTGCTTGGGTGTTCCATTTGTGTTCCCCCCCCCCCCCTTTTGTCTTTTTGCACCCTCTTTCATCTCTTTCCACTTCTCCTTAATCCCGTCTACCTTTCGGTGCAGGGTTTAGCATTTCTGGTGCAATTGGTTAAGTGGAGGAATGGCCACAAGGTTAAACTTTGCCAATTGTGCGCTTCGCGATGTATATAATTATTTATTTATTATTTCAATGCATTTGTGAAGCTAAATAACGGCGATATTTATTTATTTATTTATTTTTGTAAGTATTTAAATGTTAACCTATTATTGTATCTGCAGGAACCCGGCTCGAATTTTTCAAAGGGCCAAGGGAGGGCAACATGTAAAGGCCGATGGCGTGGAATATGATGCAAGGCGGACTTATAATGACGAAACTATATATTGGTACTGCCACCAGCGGACCTGTAGTTCACACTTCATCACTAAAAACAAAAGATTATATACTTTGCCAACCCGCCATACGGGCCACAACCCAGAAAAAATTAAGGTAATTCAGCAATTTCCCACTTTATTGATTTTCTCCTCCACTGCCTTCTTCACCCCACTCTTTTTTGTCTTGCTTGGGTATTCCATTTGTGTTCCCCCCCCCCCCCTTATCTTTTTGCACCCTCTTTCATCTTTTTCCACTTCTCCTTAATCCCGTCTACCTTTGGGTGCAGGGTTTAGCATTTCTGGTGCAATTGGTTCAGTGGAGGAATGGCCACAAGGTTAAACTTTGCCAATTGTGCGCTTCGCGATGTATATAATTATTTATTTATTATTTCAATGCATTTGTGAAGCTAAATAAAGGCGATATTTATTTATTTATTTATTTTTGTAAGTATTTAAATGTTAACCTATTATTGTATCTGCAGGAATCCAGCTGCAATTTTTCGAAGGACCAAGGGGAGGTCAGCGAGTTAAGGCCGATGGCGTGGAATATGAATTAAGGCGGAGGTACAAAGACGAAACTATATATTGGTATTGCCATCGGCGTACCTGTAGTTCGCATTTCATAACAAAATACAGACGATTATATAGTGTGCCAACCTTGCATACGGGCCATAATCCAGAAAAAAATTAAGGTAATTCAGCAATTTCCCACTTTATTGATTTTCTCCTCCACTGCCTTCTTCACCCCACTCTTTTTTGTCTTGCTTGGGTGTTCCATTTGTGTTCCCCCCCTCTTATCTTTTTGCACCCTCTTTCATCTTTTTCCACTTCTCCTTAATCCCGACTACCTTTCGCTGCAGGGTTAGTTTGGAATTGAGTTTAGGTACACCGACCTCTATACTTCTTGCCAGATTCTTCTGTGTTCTGCTAATTTTCTCACCTCCACTCACCTAATGCCTTTCTCCTCCACTGCCTTCTTCACCCCACTCTTTTTTGTCTTGCTTGGGTGTTCCATTTGTATCCCCCCCCCTTATCTTTTTGCACCCTCTTTCATCTTTTTCCACTTCTCCTTAATCCCGTCTACCTTTCGGTGCAGGGTTTAGCATCTCTGGTGCAATTGGTTCAGTGGAGGAATGGCCACAAGGTTAAACTTTGCCAATTGTGCGCTTCGCGATGTATATAATTATTTATTTATTATTTTAATGCATTTGTGAAGCTAAATAAAGGCGATATTTATTTATTTATTTATTTTTGTAAGTATTTAAATGTTAACCTATTATTGTATCTGCAGGAACACGGCTCGAATTTTTCAAAGGGCCAAGGGGAGGGCAACATGTAAAGGACGATGGCGTGGAATATGATGCAAGGCGGACTTATAATGACAAAACTATATATTGGTACTGCCACCAGCGGACCTGTAGTTCACACTTCATCACTAAAAACAAAAGATTATATACTTTGCCAACCCGCCATACGGGCCACAACCCAGAAAAAAATTAAGGTAATTCAGCAATTTCCCACTTTATTGATTTTCTCCTCCACTGCCTTCTTCACCCCACTCTTTTTTGTCTTGATTGGGTGTTCCATTTGTGTTTCCCCCCCTTATCTTTTTGCACCCTTTTTCATCTTTTTCCACTTCTCCTTAATCCCGTCTACCTTTGGGTGCAGGGTTTAGCATTTCTGGTGCAATTGGTTCAGTGGAGGAATGGCCACAAGGTTAAACTTTGCCAATTGTGCGCTTCGCGATGTATATAATTATTTATTTATTATTTCAATGCATTTGTGAAGCTAAATAAAGGCGATATTTATTTATTTATTTATTTTTGTAAGTATTTAAACTGTTAACCTATTATTGTATCTGCAGGAATCCAGCTGCAATTTTTCGAAGGACCAAGGGGAGGTCAGCGAGTTAAGGCCGATGGCGTGGAATATGAATTAAGGCGGAGGTACAAAGACGAAACTATATATTGGTATTGCCATCGGCGTACCTGTAGTTCGCATTTCATAACAAAATACAGACGATTATATAGTGTGCCAACCTTGCATACGGGCCATAATCCAGAAAAAAATTAAGGTAATTCAGCAATTTCCCACTTTATTGATTTTCTCCTCACTGCCTTCTTCACCCCACTCTTTTTTGTCTTGCTGGGTGTTCCATTTGTGTTCCCCCCCCTTATCTTTTTGCACCCTCTTTCATCTTTTTCCACTTCTCCTAATCCCGTCTACCTTTGGGTGCAGGGTTTAGCATTTCTGGTGCAATTGGTTCAGTGGAGGAATGGCCACAAGGTTAAACTTTGCCAATTGTGCGCTTCGCGATGTATATAATTATTTATTTATTATTCAATGCATTTGTGAAGCTAAATAAAGGCGATATTTATTTATTTATTTATTTTTGTAAGTATTTAAATGTTAACCTATTATTGTATCTGCAGGAATCCAGCTGCAATTTTTCGAAGGACCAAGGGAGGTCAGCGAGTTAAGGCCGATGGCGTGGAATATGAATTAAGGCGGAGGTACAAAGACGAAACTATATATTGGTATTGCCATCGGCGTACCTGTAGTTCGCATTTCATAACAAAATACAGACGATTATATAGTGTGCCAACCTTGCATACGGGCCATAATCCAGAAAAAATTAAGGTAATTCAGCAATTTCCCACTTTATTGATTTTCTCCTCCACTGTCTTCTTCACCCCACTCTTTTTTGTCTTGCTTGGGTGTTCCATTTGTGTTCCCCCCCTTATCTTTTTGCACCCTCTTTAATCTTTTTCCACTTCTCCTTAATCCCGTCTACCTTTCGGTGCAGGGTTTAGCATTTCTGGTGCAATTGGTTAAGTGGAGGAATGGCCACAAGGTTAAACTTTGCCAAATGTGCGCTTCGCGATGTATATAATTATTTTATTTATTATTTCAATGCATTTGTGAAGCTAAATAAAGGCGATATTTATTTATTTATTTATTTTTGTAAGTATTTAAATGTTAACCTATTATTGTATCTGCAGGAACCCGGCTCGAATTTTTCAAAGGGCCAAGGGGAGGGCAACATGTAAAGGCCGATGGCGTGGAATATGATGCAAGGCGGACTTATAATGACGAAACTATATATTGGTACTGCCACCAGCGGACCTGTAGTTCACACTTTATCACTAAAAACAAAAGATTATATACTTTGCCAACCCGCCATACGGGCCACAACCAGAAAAAAATTAAGGTAGTTCAGCAGTTTCCCACTTTATTGATTTTCTCCTCCACTGCCTTCTTCACCCCACTCTTTTTTGTCTTGCTTGGGTGTTCCATTTGTGTTCCCCCCCCCTTATCTTTTTGCACCCTCTTTCATCTTTTTCCACTTCTCCTTAATCCCGTCTACCTTTCGGTGCAGGGTTTAGCATTTCTGGTGCAATTGGTTAAGTGGAGGAATGGCCACAAGGTTAAACTTTGCCAAATGTGCGCTTCGCGATGTATATAATTATTTATTTATTATTTCAATGCATTTGTGAAGCTAAATAAAGGCGATATTTATTTATTTATTTATTTTTGTAAGTATTTAAATGTTAACCTATTATTGTATCTGCAGGAACCCGGCTCGAATTTTTCAAAGGGCCAAGGGGAGGGCAACATGTAAAGGCCGATGGCGTGGAATATGATGCAAGGCGGACTTATAATGACGAAACTATATATTGGTACTGCCACCAGCGGACCTGTAGTTCACACTTCATCACTAAAAACAAAAGATTATATACTTTGCCAACCCGCCATACGGGCCACAACCCAGAAAAAAATTAAGGTAGTTCAGCAGTTTCCACTTTATTGATTTTCTCCTCTACTGCCTTCTTCACCCCACTCTTTTTTGTCTTGCTTGGGTGTTCCATTTATGTCCCCCCCCCCTTATCTTTTTGCACCCTCTTTCATCTTTTTCCACTTCTCCTTAATCCCGTCTACCTTCGGTGCAGGGTTTAGCATTTCTGGTGCAATTGGTTAAGTGGAGGAATGGCCACAAGGTTAAACTTTGCCAAATGTGCGCTTCGCGATGTATATAATTATTTATTTATTATTTCAATGCATTTGTGAAGCTAAATAAAGGCGATATTTATTATTTATTTATTTTGTAAGTATTTAAATGTTGACCTATTATTGTATCTGCAGGAACCCGGCTCGAATTTTTCAAAGGGCCAAGGGGAGGGCAACATGTAAAGGCGATGGCGTGGAATATGATGCCAAGGCGACTTATAATGGCGAAACTATATATTGGTACTGCCACCAGCGGACCTGTAGTTCACACTTCATCACTAAAAAACAAAAGATTATATACTTTGCCAACCCGCCATACGGGCCAAAACCCAGAAAAAATTAAGGTAGTTCAGCAATTTCCCACTTTATTGATTTTCTCCTCCACTGCCTCTTCACCCCACTCTTTTTTGTCTTGCTTGGGTGTTCCATTTGTGTTCCCCCCTCTTATCTTTTTGCACCCTCTTTCATCTTTTTCCACTTCTCCTTAATCCCGACTACCTTTCGCTGCAGGGTTAGTTTGGATTGAGTTTAGGGTACACCGACCTCTATACTTCTTGCCAGATTCTTCTGTGTTCTGCTAATTTTCTCACCTCCACTCACCTAATGCCTTTCTCCTCCACTGCCTTCTTCACCCCACTCTTTTTTGTCTTGCTTGGGTGTTCCATTTGTGTTCCCCCCCTTATCTTTTTGCACCCTCTTTAATCTTTTTCCACTTCTCCTTAATCCCGTCTACCTTTCGGTGCAGGGTTTAGCATTTCTGGTGCAATTGGTTAAGTGAGGAATGGCCACAAGGTTAAACTTTGCCAAATGTGCGCTTCGCGATGTATATAATTATTTATTTATTATTTCAATGCATTTGTGAAGCTAAATAAAGGCGATATTTATTTATTTATTTATTTTTGTAAGTATTTAAATGTTAACCTATTATTGTATCTGCAGGAACCCGGCTCGAATTTTTCAAAGGGCCAAGGGGAGGGCAACATGTAAAGGCCGATGGCGTGGAATATGATGCAAGGCGGACTTATAATGACGAAACTATATATTGGTACTGCCACCAGCGGACCTGTAGTTCACACTTCATCACTAAAAACAAAAGATTATATACTTTTCCAACCCGCCATACGGGCCCACAACCCAGAAAAAAATTAAGGTAATTCAGCAATTTCCCACTTTATTGATTTTCTCCTCCACTGTCTTCTTCACCCCACTCTTTTTTGTCTTGCTTGGGTGTTCCATTTGTGTTCCCCCCCCCCCCCTTTTGTCTTTTTGCACCCTCTTTCATCTTTTTCCACTTCTCCTTAATCCCGTCTACCTTTCGGTGCAGGGTTTAGCATTTCTGGTGCAATTGGTTCAGTGGAGGAATGGCCCACAAGGTTAAACTTTGCCAATTGTGCGCTTCGCGATGTATATAATTATTTATTTATTATTGCAATGCATTTGTGAAGCTAAATAAAGGCGATATTTATTTATTTATTTATTTTTGTAAGTATTTAAATGTTAACCTATTATTGTATCTGCAGGAACCCGGCTCGAATTTTCAAAGGGCAAGGGGAGGGCACATGTAAAGGCCGATGGCGTGGAATATGATGCAAGGCGGACTTATAGTGACGAACACTATTTATTGGTACTGCCACCAGCGGACCTGTAGTTTACACTTCATCACTAAAAACAAAAGATTATATACTTTGCCAACCCGCCATACGGGCCACAACCCAGAAAAAAATTAAGGTAATTCAGCAATTACCCACTTTATTGATTTTCTCCTCCACTGCCTTCTTCACCCCACTCTTTTTTGTCTTGCTTGGGTGTTCCATTTGTGTCCCCCCCCCTTTTATCTTTTTGCACCCTCTTTCATCTTTTTCCACTTCTCCTTATCCCGTCTGCCTTTCGGTGCAGGGTTTAGCATTTCTGGTGCAATTGGTTAAGTGGAGGAATGGCCACAAGGTTAAACTTTGCCATTGTGCGCTTCGCGATGTATATAATTATTTATTTATTATTTCAATGCATTTGTGAAGCTAAATAACGGCGATATTTATTTATTTATTTATTTTTGTAAGTATTTAAATGTTACCTATTATTGTATCTGCAGGAACCCGGCTCGAATTTTTCAAAGGGCCAAGGGGAGGGCAACATGTAAAGGCCGATGGCGTGGAATATGATGCAAGGCGGACTTATAATGACGAAACTATATATTGGTACTGCCACCAGCGGACCTGTAGTTTACACTTCATCACTAAAAACAAAAGATTATATACTTTGCCAACCCGCCATACGGCCACAACCCAGAAAAAAATTAAGGTAATTCAGCAATTTCCCACTTTATTGATTTCTCTCCTCCACTGCCTTCTTCACCCCACTCTTTTTGTCTTGCTTGGGTGTTCCATTTGTGTCCCCCCCCCCTTTTATCTTTTTGCACCCTCTTTCATCTTTTTCCACTTCTTCTTAATCCCGTCTACCTTTCGGTGCAGGGTTTAGCATTTCTGGTGCAATTGGTTAAGTGGAGGAATGGCCACAAGGTTAAACTTTGCCAATTGTGCGCTTCGCATGTATATAATTATTATTTATTATTGCAATGCATTTGTGAGCTAAATAAAGGCGATATTTATTTATTTATTTATTTTTGTAAGTATTTAAATGTAACCTATTATTGTATCTGCAGGAACCCGGCTCGAATTTTTCAAAGGGCCAAGGGGAGGGCAACATGTAAAGGCCGATGGCGTGGAATATGATGCAAGGCGGACTTATAATGACGAAACTATATATTGGTACTGCCACCAGCGGACCTGTAGTTCACACTTCATCACTAAAAACAAAAAGATTATATACTTTGCCAACCCGCCATACGGGCCACAGCCCAGAAAAAATTAAGGTAATTCAGCAATTTCCCACTTTATTGATTTTCTCCTCACTGCCTTCTTCACCCCACTCTTTTTTGTCTTGCTTGGGTGTTCCATTTGTGTTCCCCCCCCTTATCTTTTTGCACCCTCTTTCATCTTTTTCCACTTCTCCTTAATCCCGTCTACCTTTCGGTGCAGGGTTTAGCATTTCTGGTGCAATTGGTTAAGTGGAAGAATGGCCACAAGGTTAAACTTTGCCAATTGTGCGCTTCGCGATGTATATAATTATTTATTTATTATTGCAATGCATTTGTGAAGCTAAATAAAGGCGATATTTATTTATTTATTTATTTTTGTAAGTATTTAAATGTTAACCTATTATTGTATCTGCAGGAAAACCCGGCTCGAATTTTTCAAAGGGCCAAGGGGAGGGCAACATGTAAAGGCCGATGGCGTGGATATGATGCAAGGCGGACTTATAATGACGAAACTATATATTGGTACTGCCACCAGCGGACCTGTAGTTTACACCTTCATCACTAAAAACAAAAGATTATATACTTTGCCAACCCGCCATAACGGGCCCAACCCAGAAAAAAATTAAGGTAATTCAGCAATTTCCCACTTTATTGATTTTCTCCTCCACTGCCTTCTTCACCCCACTCTTTTTTGTCTTGCTTGGGTGTTCCATTTGTGTCCCCCCCTTTTATCTTTTGTCACCCTCTTTCATCTTTTTCCACTTCTCCTTAATCCCGTCTACCTTTCGGTGCAGGGTTTAGCATTCTGGTGCAATTGGTTAAGTGGAGGAATGGCCACAAGGTTAAACTTGCCAATTGTGCGCTTCGCGATGTATATAATTATTTATTTATTATTTCAATGCATTTGTGAAGCTAAATAACGGCGATATTTATTTATTTATTTATTTTTGTAAGTATTTAATGTTAACCTATTATTGTATCTGCAGGAACCCGGCTCGAATTTTTCCAAAGGGCCAAGGGGAGGGCAACATGTAAAGGCCGATGGCCGTGGAATATGATGCAAGGCGGACTTATAATGACGAAACTATATATTGGTACTGCCACCAAGCGGACCTGTAGTTCACACTTCATCACTAAAAACAAAAGATTTATACTTTGCAACCCGCCATACGGGCCACAACCCAGAAAAAATTAAGGTAATTCAGCAATTTCCCACTTTATTGATTTTCTCCTCACTGCCTTCTTCACCCCACTCTTTTTGTCTTGCTTGGGTGTTCCATTTGTGTTCCCCCCCCCTTATCTTTTTGTCTTTTGCACCCTCTTTCATCTTTTTCCACTTCTCCTTAATCCCGTCTACCTTTCGGTGCAGGGTTTAGCATTTCTGGTGCAATTGGTTAAGTGGAAGAATGGCCACAAGGTTAAACTTTGCCAATTGTGCGCTTCGCGATGTATATAATTATTTATTTATTATTGCAATGCATTTGTGAAGCTAAATAAAGGCGATATTTATTTATTTATTTATTTTTGTAAGTATTTAAATGTAACCTATTATTATATCTGCAGGAACCCGGCTCGAATTTTTCAAAGGGCCAAGGGGAGGGCAACATGTAAAGGCCGATGGCGTGGAATATGATGCAAGGCGGACTTATAATGACGAAACTATATATTGGTACTGCCACCAGCGGACCTGTAGTTTACACTTCATCACTAAAAACAAAAGATTATATACTTTGCCAACCCGCCATACGGGCCACAACCCAGAAAAAAATTAAGGTAATTCAGCAATTTCCCACTTTATTGATTTTCTCCTCCACTGCCTTCTTCACCCACTCTTTTTTGTCTTGCTTGGGTGTTCCATTTGTGTCCCCCCCCCTTTTATCTTTTTGCACCCTCTTTCATCTTTTTCCACTTCTCCTTAATCCCGTCTACCTTTCGGTGCAGGGTTTAGCATTTCTGGTGCAATTGGTTAAGTGGAGGAATGGCCACAAGGTTAAACTTTGCCAATTGTGCGCTTCGCGATGTATATAATTATTTATTTATTATTTCAATGCATTTGTGAAGCTAAATAACGGCGATATTTATTTATTTATTTATTTTTGTAAGTATTTAAATGTTAACCTATTATTGTATCTGCAGGAACCCGGCTCGAATTTTTCAAAGGGCCACGGGGAGGGCAACATGTAAAGGCCGATGGCGTGGAATATGATGCAAGGCGGACTTATAATGACGAAACTATATATTGGTACTGCCACCAGCGGACCTGTAGTTCACACTTCATCACTAAAAACAAAAGATTATATACTTTGCCAACCCGCGCATACGAGCCACAACCCAGAAAAAAATTAAGGTAATTCAGCAATTTCCCACTTTATTGATTTTCTCCTCCACTGCCTTCTTCACCCCACTCTTTTTTGTCTTGCTTGGGTGTTCCATTTGTGTCCCCCCCCCCCCTTTTATCTTTTTGCACCCTCTTTCATCGTTTTCCACTTCTCCTTAATCCCGTCTACCTTTCGGTGCAGGGTTTAGCATTTCTGGTGCAATTGGTTAAGTGGAGGAATGGCCACAAAGTTAAACTTTGCCAATTGTGCGCTTCGCGATGTATATAATTATTTATTTATTATTGCAATGCATTTGTGAAGCTAAATAAAGGCGATATTTATTTATTTATTTATTTTTGTAAGTATTTAAATGTTAACCTATTATTGTATCTGCAGGAACCCGGCTCGAATTTTCAAAGGGCTAAGGGAGGGCAACATGTAAAGGCCGATGGCGTGGAATATGATGCAAGGCGGACTTATAATGACGAACTATATATTGGTACTGCCACCAGCGGACCTGTAGTTCACACTTCATCACTAAAAACAAAAGATTATATACTATGCCAACCCGCCATACGAGCCACAACCCAGAAAAAAATTAAGGTAATTCAGCAATTCCCACTTTATTGATTTTCTCCTCCACTGCCTTCTTCACCCCACTCTTTTTTGTCTTGCTTGGGTGTTCCATTTGTATCACCCCCCTTATCTTTTTGCACCCTCTTTCATCTTTTTCCACTTCTCCTTAATCCCGTCTACCTTTCGGTGCAGGGTTTAGCATTTCTGGTGCAATTGGTTCAGTGGAGGAATGGCCACAAGGTTAAACTTTGCCAATTGTGCGCTTCGCGATGTATATAATTATTTATTTATTATTGCAATGCATTTGTGAAGCTAAATAAAGGCGATATTTATTTATTTATTTATTTTTGTAAGTATTTAAATGTTAACCTATTATTGTATCTGCAGGAACCCGGCTCGAATTTTTCAAAGGGCCAAGGGGAGGGCAACAGGTAAAGGCCGATGGCGTGGAATATGATGCAAGGCGGACTTATAATGACGAAACTATATATTGGTACTGCCACCAGCGGACCTGCAGTTCACACTTCATCACTAAAAACAAAAGATTATATACTTTGCCAACCCGCCATACGGGCCACAACCCAGAAAAAATTAAGGTAATTCATCAATTTCCCACTTTATTGATTTTCTCCTCCACTGCCTTCTTCACCCCACTCTTTTTTGTCTTGCTTGGGTGTTCCATTTGTGTTCCCCCCCTTATATTTTGCACCCTCTTTCATCTTTTTCCACTTCTCCTTAATCCCGTCTACCTTTCGGTGCAGGGTTTAGCATTTCTGGTGCAATTGGTTAAGTGGAGGAATGGCCACAAGGTTAAACTTTGCCAATTGTGCGCTTCGCGATGTATATAATTATTTATTTATTATTTCAATGCATTTGTGAAGCTAAATAAAGGCGATATTTATTTATTTATTTATTTTTGTAAGTATTTAAATGTTAACCTATTATTGTATCTGCAGGAACCCGGCTCGAATTTTCAAAGGGCCAAGGGGAGGGAAACATGTAAAGGCCGATGGCGTGGAATATGATGCAAGGCGGACTTATAATGACGAAACTATATATTGGTACTGCCACCAGCGGACCTGTAGTTCACACTTCATCACTAAAAACAAAAGATTATATACTTTGCCAACCCGCCATACGAGCCACAACCCAGAAAAAAATTAAGGTAATTCAGCAATTTCCCACTTTATTGATTTTCTCCTCCACTGCCTTCTTCACCCCACTCTTTTTTGTCTTGCTTGG
>CALNHX010009669.1:0-47487 GCA_940337035.1 Agriotes lineatus | reverse complement strand
TAATTAAGCTAGTTTACTGTATGACTTAATTGTTAGGAGTCCAGCTCATTGCGCCACCACTGTACTCTATGTTGCACTTGCGCTAACAGTTAACAGTCTCGTCAATCGACCAGTGTACAGTGTGTCCCAAATTGGACACCTTTGATAGGAAACATTCATTTCTAGAGGAGATAGTAACAAACTTTTGTATAAAAATGAATGGCGAATACCGCACATCGATATCTTGATCTCTTTAAAAGATGGGTGATTTTCAATTTGGTGCATTTTCGACTCACCCCCGTAACTTACTTATTTGTGAATATTTTGTGTTTCTGCAAAAACATTCTTAATGCACTTCTTTAAACGGAATCGAATAGTATGCTTAGTGTTTTTGTAAAACAAATGGCGGGGAAGCTGTGACATAAACTTTTATTTTTACTTATGGTTCATCGATCAGTTTCCCAGAGAGTGTGTTTTAAACTTTCGACGCGATTTTGATGTATACGTTTGATCGTTATGTTTCGCTTGTTTGTACTTATTAAGGAAATGCTTTTTCGGTCACAAGGCCTTGCGTTTTATTTACCCTAATATTAGTCTCTGCTATAACTTTTTTTACTAAGAGATTCGACGTCAAAAGGCATAAAGCATAATTCCGTGAGATAATTTAAAAACGGGATAGAGAGTACCATAGAATTTATGTTTTAGATTCGAACTTTGGTTAAAACCCATTTTTCAATTTATTAAATTAACCTCAAACAATACATAAGCTTTATTAAACGTCAAAAACAGAAATTCCAAGGCACTCTCTTTGAACATTTACTGTAATTTTTGACGTTTAATAAAGCCTATGTCATTTTTGAGGTTAATTTAATAAATTAAAAAATGGCTGTTAACCAAAGTTCAAATCTGAAACAGAAATTCCATGGCACTCTCTGTCTCGCTTTTAAATGACCTCACGGTAGAAAGACGACCAAGAAGGTATACAGTATGATCGAAAACTTTTAACCTCTAGAGGGCTGCGGATTTTTTCAAAATTGAATTTATGTTGGCAGTGATGAGTAAAGCTACTTAATAATATAAGCTATACAATTTTGACAATCAACCCGCATAGGCCACCGTGGTAGAGTATGGCCAAAACCCCCGAAAACATAAAAATGAGAATGTCGACTAAGAAAAATATTCCCCAGGTGGGTCAAACAACAAGTTAGGAATCCCACACCGATAAGAAGGAAATTGTCGGTCTGCTCCACGGAATATGGGGGGAGCAAACGGTCGAGAGATAAAGGAACAACTAAGAGCAATTAAATCACAGTAAACATAACCCAAAGAAACTAGTGATTGCTACCTACAATGCCCAAACACTTATGTCACACGAAAGACTACTAGAATTAGAAGAAGAAACAAAAAATAAGAAATGGAATATCATAGGCCTATGTGAGATCAGAAGAAAAGAAGAATTATGTACTACTCTCCCATCTGGAAATCTTCTCTACCACTCAGAAAACATAACAGAAAATAATACTAACTTTGCCGGAGTAGGATTTCTAATACATAAAGAAATAAAAGACAAAACTAAAACAATGAAGAGTATATCACCCAGGGTAGCATACATAATAGTGAAAATATCGGAAAGGTATCCATTGAAGATAATACAAGTATATGCACCCACCTCGAAATACGAGGATACAGCAGTCGGCCAATTTTATGAAGATCCAACGAGAGCAATTGAAGAAAAGAAAATACACCATTATATCATAATGGGTGACTTGAATGCAAAGGTGGGAAAGAGAGAAGAAGGAGAGGAATCAATTGGTAATTTTGGGATATGCTCAAGGAATGATAGGGGCCATAGATTAGTACAGTACGCAGAAAGCCAACGATTACATATCATGAACACCTTCTTCAAAAAGAAGAAATCTAGAAAGTG
This sequence comes from Agriotes lineatus, assembly GCA_940337035.1. NCBI lineage: Eukaryota > Metazoa > Arthropoda > Insecta > Coleoptera > Elateridae > Agriotes > Agriotes lineatus. The sequence continues at coordinate 45,581 of CALNHX010009669.1, read as the reverse complement.
GACCTGAATTAGTCCAAACAAAATAACGAGGAACGAAATAGACTTTATTTTAACGCCATACAAGCGATTAATAACTGACGTATCTGTGGTTAATCGTTTTCCCACGGGAAGTGATCACAGACTGGTACGAGCAAATATACAACTAAATACCAAAATAGAGAGAAGTAAACTTATCCGAAAGAATATAAGGAAAATAGACAACAACGTCATAAAAGAACAAAAAAGTGAATATGAAAAAACCCTGGATATGAAACTATGGCATAGCAACATCAAAAGTTTCGGCACACTAGAAAATATCAATAGCAAAATAACAAAGGCAGTAGTAGAAACCGGAGCCGAAATAACAAAAACTTACAATAAAAACAATAATACAAAATCCAAAATCACAAAAGAAACAAAGGATCTAATCAATAAAAGCGTTGAAATGGCAAGTAAAGGAAAAAGAGGTACAGCAGAATATACAAACCAAAATAAGACTATACGCAAGAAAATAAAACAAGACGTACTAAAATTTAACAACGAAATGATACAAACAACAATAGAAGAGAACAAAAATCTTAAGGTGTTAAGAAGGAAAATGGCCCCAAACATAGGAGAAATAAATGAACTGAGAAATGAGGAAGGAAATATAATATCGGACAGAGATGAGCTATTAAATACTGCACAAAAATTCTAAGAATTAGATGAGGCAATAAAGCAAATGAAGAATAACCGAGCACCTGGTGAAGATGAAGTGATCCCTGAGCTACTAAAATGTGGGGGTGAACAACTGCTAAGAAAACTAATACTACTTTTCGACAAATGTATAGAACAGAAAAGAATACCAGATGATTGGAGAAATGCCTTGATGGTGTTAATACATAAGAAGGGAGGCAGAGTAGATCTAAATAACCACAGGCCAATAAGCTTGCTATGCCAAACATATAAGCTGCTGACTAGAATATTGGTAAACAGATTGTCCAACAATCTGGAACTCTATCAAACACCAGAACAGGCTGGCTTTAGGAAAAACTACAGCACACTGGACCACCTACAATCACTAAAAAAACTAATACAAAAAACACTGGAATACAATATCGATATACATTTGGCCTTTATTGACTATAATAAGGCATTCGATTCAATAGAGTTCTGGGCAGTACTAGATGGCCTTAATAAAATCAGAATAGACTCAAGGTATACAGACCTCATAAAGAACATGCATAGGTATACAAGCGACATGCACTATAAAACTACACTCTACAACGGAACCCGTACACATGGAAAAGGGAGTCAGACAGGGAGACACGATGTCTCCACAGTTATTCATAATCGCCATGGGGAATATATTTAAACAACTCGAATGGGAGAAAAAAGGAATATGCATTGAGGGAAAATACCTGAACAATTTAAGATACGCGGACGATGTAATATTAATTGCAAAAACATCACAAGAGCTACAAGATATGCTAAAAGAGCTAAATGAAAAATCGAAAGAGGTAGGACTAACTCTGAACCTGAAAAAAACAAAAATCATGCAAAGATCCCAAGAGGAGATTATACAGAACATAACTATAGATGGTAAAGTAATACAGGAAGTGGATAACATAATTTACCTAGGACAAACAATAAAAATTAACAAAGAATTACATACTGCAGACATCCAAAGAAGACTAAGACTTGCATGGTCGGCTTTCGGCAAGCTGAAACACATATTACTAAGCAAAAATAGAAACATAACCACCAAAAATGCAGAAAATCATTTTTAATAGCTGTAGTTGTTTTTGTTACTAACATTTTCATGTATTTAACAAGTACGTTTGTAATTGTTTAAATGACAATCCTGACATAACCTGAAACTGACAGATATAAAATACCAATGTGACTTTTACTACCACGACTGTCAACAAAATTTTTTTACAAAATAATTCCACAGCCCTCTAGAGGTTAAAAGTTTTCGATCATACTGGACATATTTTACATTAAAAAGTAATACTATTGGTAAGTGTATTTTTAATAGACAGATCAATAAAAAACCAATTAGGGTAGGCTGTGATATGTGTTATACGTTTGGCAGTACTGAAGTGTATTGTCAGTCTATGTCAAATTCGAGATTTGCAGGTTAGGTTTTGTGCCAGTCTGTGTCAAACAACAAACAAAACCTAACCTACTAATCTCGAATTTGACATAGACTGACAATACACTTCAGTACTGCCAAACATATAACACATATCACAGCCTGCCCTAATTGGTTTTTTTATTGATCTGTCTGTATATACTACACACTATATATAACATAAACTGAAAGGTAACGTTAATCAAAATAGACAAGGCGCAGATTTGGGTTTGAACTAAACCTTGAGCATATACCGTTTACACTTTAATTCCTAAAGCCTAAACTAAAGAGATGGAATGAATGAATGAAATAAATTAAGGTTATCTTGTTATGTTGTCTCACTCACACTAAACTAACGTTCCTAGAGCCACTATTGCAGGTGGGATTGAAATTTTTCAACAATATTTTTGTACAAAGGTGCGAATTTAGGTTAGCTACAGTTTAAGATTTGTATGAACTTAGTACAAACATTCCTGTGTAATGTAAAAAATGCATGCAGACCGTAACAAGATGGTTCATTTTTCTCTCCTTCCTACATTAATGGGTAGTGCAAAGTGGGCGACGTACACTACATTTCAGGTCTGAAAGCCCATGGCTTGAATGGTTTGTTTCCATCTCTTGATGTTTTTTGCACGTTCTTTCCAATTGCTTATTCTCAGTTGTTTTATATCGTTTTCCACGTCTTCCCACCATGTTTTCCTTGGTCTCCCTCTTTTCTTTTCTCCCGCTAACTGTTGGTAGGATATCCGTTTTGTTAAATGGTGGTCCTCTAATCTTGTAATGTGCCCCAACCATCTGAGCCTATTCTGTTTAATAACGCTTACAATCCCGGGCTCCTTAAAAAGCTCTTCTAACTCGGTGTTATTTCGTCTCCTCCACGTATTTTGCTCCTTAATTTCCTTATAAAAGCACCCCTCACTTCTACTGTGACGTTAGCGCCGGTCGAAATTATTATTTCTTCACAATATAATGCGTGCTAATTTGGACACCGTTAAAAGTTCGCCGCAATCAGGTAAATGCATCTCCAAGACGCGAGGATGACGATAACGCTATTAAATGTCGCTCTGAGCGAGTACACGAGCGGACGACTTTTATGCATCCCTGTCCGAACTTCACCCTAGATAAGGAGGATTCGTAGGGTACAAAACCAGGTAACGCAAGCTGTAAAAGACACTTGATTCCTGAGACCAGTATTTCCTAGAAATAACCCGAATTCCTGTTGGAGATCAAAGTGGTTCGTGGAATAAGCGCCTGTGATTTCTCACTTTGAAACCAATCCTGTCCATAGCTCAACGTGATTCGTCGAATAAGCGCCTGTGAAAGCTTAACAGTTTTTCTTCTTGAAACCGATCCCGTCCGTAGCTTAACGTGGCTCGTCAAATAGGTGCCTGTAAAAGCTATGTACCTTCACCTCCTTGAAACCGATCCCCAAAATCACCCGCATAATTCATTAAAAAGCAATGCACCAAGTTCCCTCTACATAAAACTAAGAGGTCGACTCACTCGCTGGGGGGGGGGGGGGGCACTATTTGCTAGCTTTCAATAGTCTGTCGGGCCCTTGGGGCACAATACACCAGGTCCCTAACAGGAATTTAAGACCTTAACTCTGTTGCGGAGGTACTTTTGGTAAACCGGCTATATATTTTTGCATGGCGCCGAGCCAGGTCAAATTAATTACTTGCAAAAGTTGAGAACTTCACTCACCTGTGGGGATGCTGTTTGCGGACCTCCTAAAACTATCTGCAGTGCCCTGATATTAAAATGCAAGCTCCCTGAAGCAATTTTTATCCGTAAACTGAAGTCTAGGCTATGGCTATAATTGTTACGAAAAGCAATTAAATTTACTGTTATTTTACTATAGAACATTCTGCGGGCACTGCAGCTTCTCAGCAGGAAAGCCCTCCCATGCCACATATAAAGTTTAAACAGTTGATCCCCGAATAAACAATAAATTACCACCCTGTTATAATTCATAACAAAACTGACAGCCTTTTTCTTGTGTTTCCAGCTTCAATCTTACGAAGACGCCACAAACTACGGCTCTCGTTGTCGCGCTCCCGATTTGACCTCCGAAGATAATCGAACGAGAGAGGCATTTTTTTATTGTAATACTACACGGAATCTTATATTTTATTTAGTAGTTAAATTATATATAGTTAAAGAAAATAAATCCTGTTATTTTATGTGTACTTGGTCTGTATATTTGAGTTTATTGCATTGTACCCTGGCGTTTCTAGCTATCCGACGAACTAAGTCATATCAATAAGCAAAAGTGGTATTTGAGCATTAATAAATGAGCAATAATTAATCAAATACAATCGTTTCACTGCCTTTTTCTGATTTTTCTGCGTCAACAACCACAACTCGCTACCGAAGAGAACGACCGGTCTTATCACTGTTTTGTATAATTTTAATGTAACTGTGCTCGATATGCTCTTTGCTCGAAGTAATTTACTATAACATCCACACACCTTGATTCCGCCACTATACGCCTCTCGATTACCTCGTTATTGTTTCTGTCTGCAGTAATATCCACCCCTAAATACACTACCCTTTTGACCTCTTTAAAACCGAAACATTTATCTTGCTTTCCACTTTTCACTTTTAATTCGTCCATGTTGGTTTCGTTTTCTGCCCAGCACTACATACTTAGTTTTTGTTTAATTATTGCCTGTAGTTTTCGGGTAGCTGTTTATTTCCTTTTTTATGTTTTCATGTATTGGAGGTATAACCGCCGTTGTCCACTCCTCTGGCATCTGCTTTTCTTGCCATATTTTTACTATGAGCTCATAAACTTTCTAGTGTGCGCGGTTTCCACCATATTTAAACAATTCGATTGGCAGATCATCCGCTCCTAGACTGCTGTTATTTTTCATTTTGAACATTATATCCTCTACTTCTCCAAAAGTAGGTACTGTTAGACCGGTTTCATTGCTGCTTCTATGGCGTTCATCTTCTTCTTCCTCATTCTCATTCCCTAAAATTCCTTTGAAGTGTTTCACTCACATACCTCTAGCATTTCTCCTTCTTCTGTTATTATTTTCCCGTTTTCACTTCTGAAACAGAGTGTTTTTGCAGCTTTCTTTTTCTTCTTTTAAACCTCTCCAAAATCTCTCTTATTTTCTTCTTTTGGTGATATTCTTCTAACTTTTCGATTTTCTGCTCTAGGGCTCCTCCTTTCTTATATCTACATATCGTCGTTGATTTTCTGACAGGTGCTTTGTATTTTTCTTGTGCTTCTGCTGTATTTTTTTTCTACCATTATGAGTTTAGCTTTTTTCCTCTCATTTACTGGTTCTTTACAGCTCTCATCAAACCATTCCCTTCCTCTATTTTTTTTGACTTGCGTTAACTTTTGCGCGCCTTTTCTTATTGTTGCTTTAATTGCATCTCACCTATTTTTTATCGTCACATGTTGGCCATTATTCGTTACGCGCTGCTCTTCCTTGAGCTTAGAGCTTCTGAATTCCACCTGTTTCTCTGCCTTTCTTTATTAAACTTTAACTTAGGTATTTCTTGTGTTATTCTGGCTCCCACTAGGAAGTGATCAGAGTTAATGTTTGTTCCTCTGTACGATTTGGCTTCTTCTATAGCATTCGAGTGTTTTTTTTTTCAATTAGAATATGATCGATTTGATTGGCTGTCTTCCCGTCATGTAACTTTATGTATATTTCTGTGTATTAGCTAAGTTGTTTTAATAATGATGTTGTTTCTTGCAGCAAACTCAATTAATTTCTGTCCATTCTTGTCAGTTGACGCCCCATTCCCCATAATGCATCGCGTTTGGCATGCGATTCCGATTCTGCACTTGGAATTTTAATTTCATCTAAAAATTTAATAAAACCGTTTTAAATTTAAATTCTTTATGAATATGGAAGGAAAAACTATACAGTGACCGTTTCTGGGCATGAAACTTCTTAAATATTTCTTACAACTTATGATGGGGAAACTTACGACGAGAAACTTGATCTTCCATATTCTATACCTTAATGTATATGCCGATAAGGGCTACTTTTAAAGCAGTAATTTTGATAATGATTCCAATTTTATTAATAAAATTGTCGATTACTCAAGAAAACCTTTTTATGTGTATATTTGTGCCCCAAAGTGTAAATTTTAAAAAAATCTTTCGATCAGAACTCCCATATCTGTGCCCATCCCCCTCCCCCGCACTGTGGGGTCGTGTAAGTCTATAGTTACGCCACTGCTTTCTTGCGTTTGCTACATAGAAAACTAGTAAACATAAAATTCAGGAGCGTATTCTTCGAAGTGATAAACTCAACTCCTTAGGCAAAGCAAACGTACAAACAGCAAATCACTGTACGTCTGAACTACGTAGATGAGCCTCAAGTTTCGCTCTCACGTACTTACCAGCGTATTAAATAATTGCAATTATCATTTTCTAGGCACATAAGCTGGCCTTTTATTTATATAGCATTCTAATAAACTATAGAGAAACTAAAAGAAATGATCCATAATTAATTGAAATAAAAATAATATTCAGACGAAATAAATTTTTCCGAAAGTAAATTTTATTTTCGCTCTAACGATGTGTTACTTTGCATATTACTTTTAATTAAAATCATCCATCGGACATATCTTATTGATACTATAATGGTTTTTTTAAGTTAAAACAAATAATAAAACAAAAAATTTTAAAATGTCTGCCGTTAACCACCGGCTAGGTTTAAATGGGTTAATACAAAAGCATATTTTTAAATGTATTTAGATATATGCGTAAAAATGGCTTCTCATCGACATAACATTTTAAACAGTATAACTTTTTAAGGCATCAAAATACGCTACTTCTCCTTATTGAGGAATTTAAAAAAAATGTACTACTACAAGTAGTGGGACTATAATCAAACGCAAAAGCAAAATAATGCCGTAAAAGAAGAGCGCCACGATATTCAAGAAATAACCATTTGACTTTGTATGACAACTGCTCAGATTATAAAGAGAGAAATGAGATAAAAATTAATCAACTACCCTTCACTATTACAGCAAATCTGAAGAACTTAAAAAAGTAAATTTAAATAATTGTTAATGCAAATGACCAACATTGTTAAAATAATATGCAGCAGCGGCTACGTTTTAGGAGCTTAGGAGCTCGATCCTCCCAGCCGTGAACAGCCTACCTATCCTAAAAAAAAACTATTGAAATTGAAAATATATGCTATCACATATCCTACCGTTATAATATAGAAAGGTATAAGTAATGAGATCAGGCGATCGTCATTCGACACCGCTTAAAATATGTAAAACAATATTCAAGAAGTATGTCAGATTAAGCTGCTCAGGGCTTACGATTTTTGATCCTCTACGATGCAAACTCGCAGGCTAATCGTAATATTTACAAATATTGCGCTCCAGAAAATGTAATGTGATCAGTAAATATTGTGCATCCTTTGAAGGAACTGCAAAAACAACAAAGTGAATTAAGGCATCCTCCCAGAAGTCACATATAGGTTTAAAATACGTCGAAAGGGTGTTGATAAAGTTGGCAAAACGTTATTCGCTAAAAATTAAACGTTGAAATTTAGTCAAACAGTTAACGTCATTTTCTCAACCTGAATTAGACGTTGATTTTTAGTAATCCTTTTTACTGTTTACTTAATTATTGCGTTCACTAAACGTGTTGGCTGTAATGTTTATTGAGCGTGTTTCTGTGACGCCGATATGTCGTTAATTTCAAAAGCTTTTTAGACCAGCAGTTAATGTAAAACGTTTTCATATTACGTTAAAATAACGTTAATATAAAACGCCTTTTAAATTAGTAGTCGACGCTTAACGTCAATATATCGTCATTACAACAACGTGATAATAACGTTCTTGCATCACAGTGGAACGTTACAGTATGTTCACAAGCACTTCTTTCCATTTGTCTGGTGAGCTGGATTTAATGTTTAGGTCGCCATTTGTGTCACTGATAAAGTAGGAAAATCTGTGAGTTAGAACGTTGTGTGTTTGTTATTCCAATTTAGCATAAGGTTAGCAGAATATGTTGACTTAGAGGAATATGTGGTAGGTAGTACGTTCCTTGTCTCATTAAGCTTAACTTTTCCCATTTTACATAGAACGACTTTAGAGGGATTTTCATAGCGTTGAAGCAGTTATCCGATCTGTTTTGAGATTTTGTTTATCAAATAAAGTCGCCGTTTCATTTAATTGGGTATTATTTAGGAAAAATGCAACGTTCTTCTGTCGTTAAGATTTGACTAAATGGAATGTCAATTTAGTATCTCACAAAACCTAGTTTTAACATAAAAAAGAACTTAAAATTGTGATTACAACCTTACGGGCTTATAGCCTTAGCACCTACCAAGAGATAGCGTTAATAGAACTTTGTTTCGGTTGAAAGCCAACGACGTTACAATGTTAACATATTAGTGAAAATTGTGCAATAACTTGACGTTGAAAAGACGTCGACTTAGCAATCAAACGTTAAAAATACGTTAAATAGTCAGCGACAGTGTTAAAATCTTACATGTTTTAGATCGCGATTGCAACGTCCTGAGATAACGGTCTTGTTTGGACGTGATTTAAAAGTTAAAAGATCATCATAAACTGACTTAGAATCAACTTACTTAACGTTGAGAACTAGTTGATTATCGCGACACTTCGACGATAATATAATGCTTGGACCAAAGTTACATTTCAACGTTATTTCAACGTGTCTGCCCATACTGAGCTTGTTTCGAGTCGTGTTTGGATGATTTTACATAATATCGATTCCAGTTGGAGAGTGTTTAATTATCTGCACAACTTTCCGTTGTTTGGTGTAGGTTTTTTTTTAAATGGAGGAGAATAGCACAATTAATATTCTCAACATTTGAAAAGCCTACCGGTAGCTGAAAAGGTTAAAATAACCAAGAAGATACAGTTGCAACTCTTAATTTCGCATTTACAAGAAAAACAACTGAATTTATGGATCTGATACATTAACATTAAATGATCGGTTTTGTTTTCCATCGGTTCTGCTTTAATGTAAAGGAATGGACAAAATCTGATCTAGGTTAAGATTTAAATATCTCAAACATTTAAGTAAGAGGGTAAAAATTGTTGTACAAAATTTGTTTTACACGGTTTTGTAAATATTGCAGTTCAGTTAATTGCTGTTTATAAACAAAAACTAATTAAACATAATGAACAGGTAGCTAAGAACATGTATATATGTAATTAAAGAGAATAATTGCATACAATTTTGCGGAAAGCTGGAATTGGAAATAAAAGGACATGGGAAAAGTTTTTCCAGAGTTAATAGATTTCTTCTTCAGAATCGCATAATTTTCAAGAGAACATTTAAATAATGCAATGGTTTTGAAATGTTCATTCAAAATTATACATGATGAAATGTTATGTCGTCAAATAATTCAATACAAATTAATGAAAGCGAATTTTTGGCAATTAAATGTGATAAAACAACAGATATTTCAAACCATTGTCCAATGGTTGCCATAAGTAAAACATCGACCAAATGTAAGTTAATCATTAAATATAATTTTTTTCTGTTGATCGCTTGCTAATGAATTATTTTTCCTAAAAAAGGATGGATTAATAGAAGTCATTAATACACTATTTTTTATTAATACACTCTTTTTCAATAATTAACTATTTTTGTGATTTTGACGTTTTGATGACATTTTGCATGGAGGTTAGTTGTATTAATCAAATTTTTCACCACAAAAAAAGTTTAACAGTTTCAATTATTAATCGCCTTCATTAACACACTTATTGGTTAAATAACTATTAATTAGTTGTTAGAAATAAGATCCCCCTAAATGCAATTATCACAAGCCGCCATTGATAATATGCCACATGATTTAGCCTTAGAGAAATGTTTTCTTTGCTACTGTAAATTTAGTAATATAAACTTTGTTTTCGAAGCACACACTCTACATGCCTATAAATTCTGCACCATAACCAGAAACATATTAATGAAGGGTATGAAGGGTTCCGCGATTTAGTCACTGCCGGCCTGGGGTAAAATAAATCAATCATAGGGGACGCAAGACATATTTAAACGGCCTCACTATTAAGGAATCACTAACCGGAACAGGAGGAGCCAGCAGAGGGGTAACTTTATCGCTTCACACTTCGGCTCAACGCAGCCCTTTGTGCTGCTGCTCAAACAAACTTGGCAAAATTAATTTTAAATCTACACAGTAATTTCCAACTCCGATCCTCAGAATTCTGTTAATGGCGGAACACCTGGTCTGCTTTCCGAGTATGACGACAGGGTAGGACTAAGCGAGAAGGGATAAAATTTAACTCTCAGTCCAACATTTCTACGACTATTTATGCCACAAATTTTCCTCATTGGTAATCCAATACAAATCTAAAAGATAAAATAGAAGCAAATAAACTTAACAAAGTCAATTTTTTTGTCATATTTATTTCGACGCCTTTCCCTTTGGAAACGCTAAAGAATGGCGCAAATTCATAAGCAAGGTGCTTTAAAGAAACAAGTAGGTTATTTAGGTACTATCCGTTACGAAACTGATAATGATTTTTTATCATAATTCTTTACCTGCATTTTACCAAACATGGAATAGATTTTTAATAAACCCTAAGTAAAACTAATTACTCCAATGCATTGTATTACCAGCTTGTGCTATAGGAGACGTACGAGAAATGTACAATATTTATTGTCCCTAGCATAGAATACCTACAACATTATTTTTCAACATAATTCCTTTGAATGTGAAGACACTTATTCCATCTATGTTCAAGCATAGCAACACCTTTCTTGAAAAACTCAAGTCTTGATCACAGAAGAAGTCCTGCACTGCTGCCATAACGCTGTTTGTTCCCCGAAGACTCTCTTTTAGCTTTGGGAAGAAATAAAAATCACTGGGAACTAGGTCAGGGGAGTAGGGTTGATGCTCCATAACTTCAAACCCAGCGTCATGAATTGCATTCATAGAAATAAGGATCTTATGAACTGGGGCGTTGTCTCGATGAAAGAGAATTCCGCGTAGCAGTTTTCCTCTTCTTTTTTCTTTAATGCAGTGACGAACTTTTATAACTAATGCTGCATAATATTGACCAGCGCTTGTGCTGCCACGTTCCAAACAATCTATCAGTAAAATTCCTTCCTTTTCTACTGGTTGAGATGGTATCTATCATCATTTACATCTATGTTTTCTGCGATATGTTCTATGTACTACAACTGTATCCATGGTGGTACTGTTGATAGGCTACATTTTGGTAATATTAATTAATTTATGAAACACGAAAAGTTTGTCGCCAGCCATACGTCGACGCTACGGTCCGTAACTAGATACGACGCTAGTGTGTTGACGGTTATTAATTTTTGTATTGCATGTAAGATTGTTGTCAAGCCATATTCGAGTAAGTTCTCTAATATAATATTTTCCAAGTTGCATTCTTTTTTGCATTTCCTGTTCACAACTACCCGTGCTAGATATAACAATACCAAGACTCCAAGATAGAAAAACTGCTCCTTGATTAACAGCTATAAAAGCTGTATCGTTAGCAAAACACTCCATTCGATCCTGTCTAGCGTCTAGCACATAATAAATTTCCTATGGATATTGAATAATAATGATCAAACACAAGCCCGTTTTACACCCTTACGAACGGAGCACTTCCCATCTGTATTGCGGCTTGAACAATCTTTTGACATAGCCTATCAGATGAAATGAAGTACCCGTATCCATTGTGGATATTAGGGATGGGCGCGTGACGTGAAAACAATCGGGTCACGGCGAGTCCCGTCGTGAACGTGAGTAATATTTGAAAATCGGGACGTGAACGTGAGTGAAAATTTCCAAAGCGTGATTCACGTTAATTTATCCATTATTGTAAACTATTGCATCTGCATTTATTTCTTTTCGTGTCTACTATTCTGATTGCAACATATTACGTAAATTACTTAACGTGCAAAACATATTTTATTTTAGAGTTTCTAGTTCTGTTGCGGGTCGGTTATTGGTTTTAAATTTCAACATTCTGTTCTATCTGAATTTGAATTTTCAAATAAACGCTGCTGGTCACGTCGTGAGTGGTGGATCACGCCGTGAACGTGAGCGAATGTGAACGTGGGCGTGCATGAACGTGAGTGTTTAAAGCACCTGAAACGTACGTGACGTGAGGGAATATTCACTCACGCGCCCATCTCTAGTGGATATCCATAGCTGTTGCTAACGTACATTAATAATGACTTTTTCGTAGGAGTATAAATCTTGCGTGCTTTTTTAATTAATCGTCGAAGATTTAAGATCGAAAGTGCTGTTAGTCGATAATTATTATAGTCACTTTTAGAGCTTTTCTTGTCAAAAGGGATAATTGAAGCAATATGCCAGCACTTGTTAGCCAACAGCCAGTTTTCCATCCAACCTGTGGCAGTTTATGGATAACTCTGACTGTTTGAGGGTATATGACTTTGATATAGTCAACTGTTATCATATCAATGACAATGGCTAGATACTCGTGTTAACTTAGTTTGTTAATTAACGTTTCTACTTCCTATAGTAGCATATCAAGATTTGTCTCTTGGTCTTGTAGGGTTATATCATCAGTTTGATGGGTATTTTTGTGCTAATCATTTGCACATTTACTTTTCCAATCATCCAACACAAATTGTAGTCCAATGACTACAATCCAATGCTACTACCTTCTTACGTTACGCATATTCCAGAACTGCACAAGCCCGCACACACACGTAGAAAGGCGGTACTAAATATAAAATAGCGATGTAATCTATTCGCTAAAGAAAAGAAAAGGCGAACATCATATAAAATAGCGGAAATTGAAATTAATCGATGGATGTGAAAATATGGAAGATGCGTATGTCTAGGTGTAAACAACTATTGTGGAATGAAGAGGAACAAGAACCAAATGTCTAAAGGCTACACATATTGAGTAGTGGATAATGTATTCTTTAATTAGTAACAGTTACCAGAGTGTGTAAACGTTTCAGTTGCCTCTTGCTATAGAAAATCTGTTTCTTTTTTGTTTCTTCTTTCATGCTGTAATACAGTACAGATCGCTGCAATTCGTCGCTTTACATAGCCTTGGATGGTTTGGCTTATCGCCTCATGTTTGAGTTGAAGACGATTTGAAGACAATTTAGGCAGGTATAGCGACGTTTTGGGAGCTTGTCTTCTACGCCGGCGGATAATTGCGGCCAGTTTAAAGCTGGAATGCAGTATTTCTTTGGCCCATATGGAGTAAATTTTTACATTTTCTGGTCGTGTCTGCGAAATTGATTTGTAGCCGTTAGTATCGGTTCATAAGCACATGGTCAGTTCCTGATTGAATGCCTTCCGTGTGACCACTTTACAGCTTTTTAGGTGCGGGTTACTCAATTATGTCAACGTGATCTTGAGTCAGTATCCAACTTCTGCAGATAATTGTGCCTAGAGTTATGTTTCTTCTCTGGGAGGAATGAAAATCATTCGAGGGAGCTAAAGAAAAGACTTCGCCTTTTCAAGTTGACGAGCTTAATTGTGTTTGTGACTTTCTGTGCTCAATACTTACTTTTTCTCGAGTGGTGTTCTTTAGTCCTCCGGCATGTTACTTTGAATTTCGACGTTGAGACATATTTGAGCTATGCGAGTTGCTAGCTGATTCCTTAGAGTTCCTTCAGAATCCCTGGAACGTTACCGGTGCCGTTATGTCTTTAATTTTTTTTTTAACATCGACCTCCCACTTTCGCATTTTGTGTGTAGTGTTTTTACGTGTGCCCCCGTTTGTTAGTCTCTCACTCTTTGCCGGAGTTTAAGCTGTGTAAATTATATTATATTCAACCTTTAGAATATTATTGCAACGTTTAACCTTTTTCTGCACTATGTTTGTTGATTAGGCATAAGTCTGTTTGCAATTTTACATTTGATCGTTCATTGCCTGTACGATCCTGTGATTCTGCCTAGAAGGTGGATCTGTGAAATTCAGATTAGTACCACTGTTCAAAGAGTCTCAGCGATTATCCCAAATGGTATATTTCCGCATTCTTAAATACTTTAGCCATTTAGCAAGGCGGGACAAACATAATCTTGAATTACCTGTAGTCTAGGGTAAAACGGCAGGTACCCGAGCCCGCAGAAGGTCACTGAAGCGATGGATTGACCAAATAAAGGAAAAAGCTAACACCTCAGCACATCAGGCTTCTCATGTCACTAGAAATAGGGAAAGATGTTAAGAGGATATGAAGAAGAAGAAGAATACCACTATAAGCTTGTTGTTTATTAGATACAGGCAGAGTATTTTACGAATTTCACGTAAGTACTCCCTGTGCTGTTACCTCACACGCACTTCGGTGGCCTTAAGCGAGCCAATTGCACTACCTCCCTAACAGCTCTCAAAGTTGTGTATCACTCAAACCATCCTACCCTTTGAATGTTCTTAAAGACGACAATGACTGGTGTGTTGCTGATTTTGACCATATCGGGCCAGAAGTCCCCCAACATGGATCCTCTGTCTCTTGCGAGAGCTGGGCAGCGGCACATAAAGTTTCTGCTCTCTGGTCATCCTCGTTGCATCCGCGACAGTTTGGGCATATGTTAGTTTAGGGTGCAGTGTCCAGATTGGATACCCACTACTAGTAGAAGGTTCCTTCGGAACAGTTGCACGCAATATTTGGCTGTCCTTCGTGAGGGCGCTGTAATAGCAGCCCTTGCTTGACTACAGCTTTGCATGTTAACCATCTTCGTGTAAAGCTGTTTAAGGTTTATTAATATAGCATAGTCAAATATAATGTTGTTAGGGATATAGGGATTACGGGTTTTAGTCCCCTGAGAAGTTATTCCGAAGCCAGTCTCGCAGTCTCCTAGACGTAGTGGCCGTTATGTTTCTGTTTACCCATACAAGGGAAACGACATTATATTTTGAGATATCCTCGAGAGCATGACGGCACTGCAGTACTACACCTGAGGTAATTTTGCAACTTCCCAGGGCTAGTAAAATGGTTTTACTGTCACTGAAGATACCGATACGTTGGTTCTCAATTTATCTTTCAAGAATTGCTTTTGTACCATGAATTAATTCAATTAACTCTTGTAATAGAGTGCCCATTTTGCCTAGTGGTATGCGTTGGCAATGGTTCTGATCGTCAGAGAAAACTCCGGCACCCGTTCCGTGCTTTGTTTTAGATTCATTAGTAAAGATGGAAAGACTACGCAAATAGTCATTAAATTGTCTAATGAAGGCATATTGTAGAGGTTGGTAGTCTATCATAGCATCCAGCAGAAGGATCTTTCAAACGGCCTCATTCAGAATGGGGATATGTCCGCCTTCCTTACCTACTGTGTGCCACAGCCCCCTATAGCGTAGTCTCAAGGCGGCTCTTACGGCTACTTCCTGCACAAAAATATCAAGTAGTGGAAGGCATAAGATTACCTCTAAAGCGGTCGTGGGGGTTGAGGATATAGCACCTGTAGAACTAAGACAGGCAAAACACTGTACATGGCCCAGTTTACTTGCTGCCTTCGCCTGTTTGACCTTGGGTCACTTGACAAATGCTCCATAACATAGCATGGGCCTAATCACAACAGTATACAGACGCAAAGTAATTTGGAGGGAGCGTTCCCAGGATTTACACAGAGCGCGGAGACACTGCCAGAATGCCATGCATGCTGATTTCAGTTTTAACTTTCAAATGTTTCTCCCAATTCAGCTGTTTGTCAAAAATAACTCCCAAGTATTTGATATTGTTAGCTAATGGAACCTAACCCCGTTTTTATCATTTATGTGTTTACTTGGGCATCGCAATTTTGCGCTTCGCGGAATTCTTCTGGAACGTAACCCCCGCGAACGGCGAGGTCTGACTGTAATTGTCATAATTAATATTGCCTAAATATTTTTTAATCATTGCATTTACCTGTTTGAGCATATAATTGTGGAACGGATTTCTTAGGGCTTTGCTCTATTCGTCTCTGAATATCCGCAACCACTTATAAAGTGTGTCATCAAAATGAAAGCATCCTACTCCGGTGTAAAAACCATTTTTATTAGGTCAGTTCTGCACATTAAACAAAATATATAATAATATCTGCTAATGATTTATTGCCATATTTAATAAATTATTATCTATATTAATAATATGAATTTTAATTACTAACAAATTTGAAAACTGTTATTTTAGGTTATATGTATCTAATAATAAATAGCGCCAGCGTAGCTCAATGGTTAGAGCATCGGACTGGCGGGCAGCCTACCCAGTCGCTTTAAATAATTGGGAACCCGCATTCGAAAGAATAAGGGGTAATAATGCGGTGATGCTCACCACATCACCACGTGTCATGAATTTGACACGCGACAGCCGGGTGTGAAAGCGAGGATACGGAAGCTCTGACCTTCTGCCTTGCAGGCCAAGCTCCTTCATGGGGTGGTAGTGCCTCACCACCATAATAATAAATATCTCAACTTTACAATTTACTTACATCTAAATATCCAGGTAATTTCAGAGTTCTGAAAACAACTGTTTTCGATGTCGACTCAGCAAATACAATCCAATAACTTCTAAACAGCAAAACGAAACGTATGAAGTTTAGAGGTTAGATGTGACGAACGTCTATGTCGCGCAGGTCAAGATTTGGCAATTTGTTTAGGGATATTACCAATACCACCAACCTTCGAAAAACAAATTTATAGCGGTAAATTTAAATTTAGTCACGCGGGAAATGGGAATTAATAAAAACCCTGTATTTTCCCGCCCTTACCTTTACTAAACCATGTTCAACTGCATAATTCAATGCTCTAACAATATTCATTTTCACATCCTCAGACCGTGATTTAAGGTGCGGAAAAATTCTTACTGACGCTTCGTTTATGATTTTACGAAGGGTCAAGCCACGTCTATCGTTTAATTTCTTTATAGCCTTTAAGACTTCTGAAAGTTAACGAAAATTTAAAGACAAAGTTGTATATGAAGAATATACTGTATTTGTGTCAGCATTTTTTTCTCACTTTAGCTTTTCATTGCTCTGGCGATCTCAATGTCTATTTCCTTTGTTTAAAAACTCTTTGTGTTAGCCTTTAGGATAATTGATAATTAGGCGATCTAATATACTTATTTTATACAATCTCTCAGTAATTTATTATCAGAAAAATATGTATTGCATTCTTAGTTGTTCTATGTACTATTATTTTTGTTACAATATATTTAATAAGTAGTCTTTTAGTAACTTACACACTGTTACATGTAAAAGAACTCAAATGATTTTTAAAATAAAAATTTTTAATTTCCCGCATTTACGAATGTTTATAATTTTTCTACGGAGTGTAATTGTCAACGGAGCTAGCGCAGCCTCCCCTAGTGGGGGATTTTGTGTGCTTGATTGCACTGAAATTATAAATTCTTATATTGAAAGATGCCGTTTAGATTTTTATGTTGATTAGTGCAAATTTGTATCTGGCCATTTTAATTTCTAGTTTCGTCCCCAAATTTTCCAACAACGGAGGGGTGGGGGGTTCTCTATTCCTGTTGTGGCATCTATGTCTTTTGTCCCTAATATAATTACTTCTCCTTGACTTTCAATTTTATTTAAAGCATCGTCTAGCGTTGTCTCATACTGATATTCCTCTTATCCTGGGTATATTCACTCGTAGCATATATTTCGATTATTGAAATTTTGGTTCAATATTATTACAGTTTAAGTTTGCTGTGGCAGTTCCTTTACTGATCGCTTCCCAGTTTGTTACTGGAGTACTTAGTTCTATATTTATTAGCAAGAACACTCTTCCTTTTACCTTTTTCTAAATGTAAGAATTTAACATATTTACCTACTGCTTAGAAGTCGGTTTCATAAATCCATAAAACACTAGTTGCGATTTCGATCTCATCATGCAAAAAACTTTTAAAATAGTACTAGAACACATGTTGCAATAACAGCTCAGCAAAAACCGATCCAATATTAGCATTCTATAATTAGAACACAATGGTCTATTCTTCTAATGCAAATCGTCGTTGAAGATCTTCCAGCAGAATTGGGTCCTGGCCCAATTTCGTTCAGTGCGACCCTGGTGCCCGGATACGGTTCAGAATTCAGTCCTTTATGCCCCAGCTAGGAATTCGAGGAGCGCTGCCTCATTAGAAGGAATGCAGCGCTAAACTGACATGTGTTTCCCAAATATTAATCATGTTCTGGGCGCAATTAAAGCCCGGTTTAATTAGGGGGTGTTTAGTTGTCACTTATGCTAACGACGATAGAATTCCTTCGAATTTACAAATCTACATTAGGTAGCTTCCTCTCGTAATTTGTACCATGCTGGTCGTTATTAAAGTTTTTAGTGCGAGAATTTTAACGTGCGCTTGCCATGAAAGTCGGATTTCCATAGGGGCCCGCTTCCATTTTTGCCTCTCGCCCATTACGAGCGGTGGATAATAAACAAATTACATGGTGTGGCAACACCATTTGTGCCAAAAGCAACAGTTACGGCAATTTCGTAAATTAGATCACGTAACGCGAAGTCATTAGCGCTTGCTTGCTCACGAAGTGATCACGAACGCTGCTTGATGCATGATGAGGTAACAAATTGATGGAGGATATGTGGTTATTATGATTAACAGCTTATTTTATACGAGGCGCTTTCCGACGAACATAAAAGAGTTGTTAAGAATTATTATACGGAATTAATACCCAAATGGCCTGTTAAACAAAATGCTCGAGCCGCGGATTTATGGTCCAGCCTGTAGAATCAGGGCTTGCAGACGTGCCAAAAAGACGAATGTATATAAACGAGCAGCGTGTTGTACAGTTTGGTTTTCGATTTTGCAATAAAAAAGTATATTCTAAAATTCTAGCAGTAATAAATTACTTTTTAGTTTAATTTTCTATAAAATCTGGAAACTATAAAGACTTAAACATGATATTTTCTAATAAAAGGTGCTTCATATATTTTAAATCTTTTACATACATGGTTCTTCTATGAGATCAGGCATTGCCATAAAGTACATCAGAGTGACCAAATATTGTATAAGCAAATAAAAATAAAAGATACTCTAAGCTTCTCTTTAAGAAATAAGTGTACACAGTGTTTCAATTCTATACTAGTAGTGGTAATACCTCTACTCTATAACCTTGAACTACTTCTTCAAGTATTATTCTTCTTCTTCTCTTCTTCTTTACAGCGTTTTACATCCATTTACCGACATACGCCTCTTTTAAATCATGTTTCCATCGGTGTCTATTTTGTGCTGTCGTCATCCAGTTGAGGCCTGCTGTTAGTTTGAGGTCATCTATTCATCTCATGCATGAACGTCCTCTTGGCCGTTTATGACCATATGGCCTCCAGTTGAGAACGGATGTATGCCACTTTTCTGTATCTCCTCTGGCTACGTGTCCTGCAAAGGTCCATTTTAGTTTCGTTGCCTTTTCTACCACATCAGTCACTTTCGTCCTTTGCCTTATCCAATTATTTGTTTTCCTATCTTTTAACGAGATTCCTAGCATTAACCTTTCCATAGCTCGCTGGGTTGTTCTTAGGATGTTCATATTCTTCTTAGTCATTACTCAGTTTTGTGCGCCATATGTCATGACTGGCAGGATACAGGATTCAAACACTTTAGCTTTTAAGTGAATGGGATACTTTTATTTTTTAGGATGTAACTTAATTTACCATATGCTGCCCATGCCAGTTTTGCTCTTCTCTTGATTTCTTGTGTTTGGTTTTGCTTTCCCAGCATGAACTTTTGTCCTAAATATTATATAATCTTTGACGTTTTCTACTTCTTTATTGATCATTGTCACGATATCGTCCCCTTCATACATTGCTTTTGTTTTATCATCGTTTATCTTTAAACCTGCTTTGTTGGATTCGATGTTCAGTTCTTCTAACATTTTTCTCAGTTCTTCGATGTTGGACGTTGTTATTACTACATCATCTGCATATCGTAAATGTGAGAGGTGCTTTCCATTGATGTTTATTCCTTTGTTTGACCAGTCCAGTCGTTAAGATTGTAAGATGTATTCCATAGCAAGCGTGAATAATTTGGGAGACAGCGTATCTCTTTGATTTACTCCTCGTTTTAGTTCTATTGGTTTTGTTTTTTCTTGTTCGTTTAGGTGGTATGTAGCGCTTGCTTGGATCATGCTGTCGGAAGGTATCTGCTGTCAATTCTGCAGTCATTCATAGCTTGGGTTACGTCCTTATGCTCTATTGAGTCAAACGCTTTTTCATAATCCACATAAGCGAGATACAATTGAAACTGATATTCTGTGTGTTTTTCAATTAAGATCTTCATAGTTAGCAGGTAATCAGATGTAGAGCAACCTTTTCGGAATCCTGCCTGTTCATATGGTTGGTATCCATCGAGCTTTGCTGTTAAGCGTGTCGTGATTATTTTCATTAGTAGTTGGTAGAAGTGTGACAAAAGACTGATAGGTCGATAATTTTCTATTTTTCGTTTATCTCCTTTAAATAAAATTACGTTTTTGGATTTTTTCCATTCGGTTGGTATTTTACCTTGATGGAGACATTCATTCAAAAGTATCTCTAGAATACGAATTAGTGTTTCTGGACCCTCTAAGATTATGTCGGTCGTTATTTCATCTTCGCCAGGTGCTCTGTTCTTCTTCATGTCTTTAAGTGTGTTTATTATTTCTTCAGATGTGATGTCTGGTAACTCTTCAGATCCTACATTTCTTAGTATTTTAGTCGACAATTTTTCCATATTAACTGCGTAGTTTGTATCCTTTGTCTGATATAAGTCTGTGTAGAACCTTTCTATGATTTCCAGTATTTCTTTTCTATTGGTAGTCCCTTCACCTTCATTATTTATTAAAGATATTATTTGTCTTTTGCCAAGATTTGGTCTTAGACATTTCATATTCTTGTTCTTTTCTATCGTGTCGTTAACTAAGGCTACTTGTTTCTCTTTCTTATATTCTTTTATGTTCCTCCTTATCTGCTTATTCAAGTCATTATATTCTTTCGTTCACTTTTTACCCTCCGTATTTAATTTTCTTTGCTTCTCTATCAGAGTTTGCGTATGTATATCCATGTTAGGTGTTTTTGGTTTACTTTGTTTTACCTCTCGTATGCTCTGTTTTACCATTTCGGTAATATTTTTATTAAGCAAATCTATGTTGTTAAATTCGTCCTCCTCTAATGATGTTGATTTTATTTTACGATCTAATGTTGTTTTGAAGGCATATGCTACTTCTTTTAGTTTATTAGGTTTTATTTTAGCTGAAGTATTATATGTGCGTTTCCTCTCTAACTTTTTATTTATGCAGATTTTTGTTCTTATTGGTCTGTGGTCGCTGTCCATGTCACATATGTTTAGCACTGAAACGTCCTGAACTATTTGCTTATTATTAGTCAGGGTATAGTCGATTTCATTTTTAGTGGCACCGTCAGGACTAATCCAGGTCCACTTCCTATTTGGGTTCTGTTTGAAGAAGGAGTTCATCGCATAGAGGTTATATTCATTCATAAAGCTCTATAATGTCTCTCCTCTGTTATTGAGCTTACTGTAGCCATAGTCTCCATTAAGAGTTTCATTTTCTTCCTCTTTTATTCCTTAATTTGGCGTTGAAATAGTTTGTATGTCAAAGGGGACTTCGATGGCGGTTCTGATATCATCGTAAAATGTTTCAACCTCCTCATTTGTGTGGCCACTACTTGGGACGTAGGTTTGAATAATTTTTATGGTTGTGCGTTTATTAACTTTTATAACAACGTATGCTACTCTATCTGATATAGTTTTATATGTTTGCAGGTTAGGTGATATTCTTGAGTGAATTAAGCAGCCTACACCTGTGTATACATCTCCTCTGTTAAATAAGTGATGGCCCCTTTTCTTCGCGTCTCACTCAGGCCTAGTACGTCCCATTTTATGTTTTTTAATTCATATTCTAGTTCGCCAATTTTCTCATTTTTTGCTATAGACCTTACATTGTAGGAGTCTATCCACATCGTCGTCATATGGCAGCCTGGTCCTACCCAGCGATTCTTAGCACCCTCTCTTTCTTCTGCTCTTCGGTTGCTGCCATGATAACCGCCGCTTCTAGGAGTGCTGGGGACTGAGGGCCAGTTCTCTTTCTTTGCATGGAAACTTTGGATTCGAAGGTTTGGACCTTACCTTCTCATGCTGGTCCGTTGCGGGTTGAGAAGGAGGGGAGGGGGGTTTGGATATGGGGAATGGTTATGGGAAGGATAATATAAGGAGGTAGATAGGATTAAGGGCTAGGGCATGGTTCCTACCGGTCCCAGGTAGTGGTAGGAACCAGGAGCTCACGTAGGGCAAGGTCGCTAACCTTGTAGTAGGTCTGTCTCCATCGGGTACACAGAGGGTACCTACCCGCTACCCTGTTTGTCTAATGTGGCCTCACCTTACAATTGGTTCTACTTGAATGCTATAGTTACGAAACCTTCTTCAGGCAGTATATATTCTTTTATGAAACTACAAAGTTACCTAATAAATTTTACCTGCAATAAACCAAATTGTTATTAAGATTACATTGTATACTATTATTCATAACGTGCGATTTAGGCCCATACGGCCATACCTTTGCAATTTTTCCTCTTGCCTTCCAGCCCTTCGCTTTTACCATCCAGTTCTGCTCTTTATTTTCCTCTAGATCTGTCAAGACTTGTTGGACCCATATGGTAAGCGGCCTCCATATTCTAGTAACACATTGCTATGATTTTTTGTTAATCTTACACGTGGTAGTCTGTTTTGTGTCACAGCTATCGTTGACATTGTGTCTTTACTGACTGATCAACTTCTTTTTCCCTTTGCCTTTTTACAAGAGCCATGACGACCAAAGGTGCTGGTTTGGTGACCGGAGAAGGTAAGATGTAGGCAATGTCCGGGTGTGCGGTTCGAACTGACTACCTGCTGACTGCAAACACAAGCGTTATTTTAAACTTTCCAAATGATTGCTCACTTATAATTGTGTCATGTCGTAAAAGTCAGATTACTGGCCCTTTTTAAATGGGTAGCTTCAGCTGATTAGAGTTTATTTAAAAATTCAAGTAAACACAAATAAACAACAGTGAGAACATAAAACATTTTTATTGTTCTGTCAAATACATAAAATAAGCTTCTGTAATACGTGTATACAATTTAGATGCCTATATAGTATACATTGCTATGGTTTTAAGCCCTACCAATCAACTCTGTTAGCATTTCCAAATTAATGGACATTTTATGAAAGCTCAGAGTGAGATATTTTATATATTTTCCAGAATGAATACATTTGTAATGAGATGCCAGTAATTGCAGAATAATTAATTAAAACGCAATAAGCAAATCTCAATTTGAACAAGGATCTAAGTTGAATGTAAGTTCAGTTAATTGATTAGGTTTGTGCTAAACTAAATGCCAAGCCGAATGAAATTTAATAATTACAAGATGGATCGCAAACACAAGGGAATGAAGCGTAGAATTCAGTTACAGTTTAATAGTGAAATCCAGTCAGGGTTTTATAAGAAAGGTAATTGAAAGATAGATAAGCTTATGAACATGCAACGACCAGATAAGAATGAAGGCATTAAAGCATTTGAAGGAAACCGTAAGAATCAAAAGGCAAGGGTTATATAAAGTGCAGAAAAGGAGACAACATATGAACTTAAAAATGTGTGGAAAATAAAACAGTGAATTTAAAGGAAGCCAGTGCAGGAAATGCGCGAATTAAATACTCTAATCAGTGCAGTGACATGTGAATATTTAAACGCAAATTAAATAGACGTGCAGTGACAAATAAACACGCAAAATTAGTATAAATGTATACCATTATTTTAGATGTAGTATTAGTGTACAAAATCCTAGTTTTAAGTAGAATTTATTGTTAAAAGTCAGTATTTTGAACCATGTTAACACCCGTAATTAATTTGAAACTAACTAGCTTTTGTTTATAACAAGAAAGAAAACAATTGAATAAAATGAATTGATGTCATGCAAGTTTTGGTCTCTCATTTAATCATTGATTTTACCAATTTAAATACAAAATATTAAAATAAAAATTATACCATTGTGATCAGCAAATTGTGGAACATAAGTGAAAGTGTGGGCAACGTTTTCAGAATCAAAAAGTTATTTCACCACAGCAAGCTTCGGAACGTGGGTCGTTGGCCAACTCAAATTTACGAGGGTCGACTGCAATTAAACCAGGGGTCCAGGACCAGAGCTGACTACTGCGAGGTACCGTGTGGAGCTGAACCACCAAGGCCAGCATCATCAACATCGAAGGCAGCGACTTCTAGAGAAGATCCAGCTTAGGGCTCCGTCCGGAGGAACATACCATCACCTGAAAAGTTTAAGGTACAGTAAAAACTTCATTGACAGCTTGAGGAGCTAGAAATTTATGTACCAGCGAGACGTTACCATATCGAGTAAGCAGCAGGCATATCCAAGTCTCCAGATAAATTATTTCGCCAATAATTATCCAAATTAGAATTATGAGGTTAAGTGAGCGAATAACAAATGAATTAACCCAAGCGGCGTCGGTTTACGTCACGAAACAACGAGCACTAAAACAAATGAGGATTAATGCCGCGAAAACCAACTAATTTAAATAGTTACCAATAGAACTGTGATCAATTTCACTTGTTTTGTTTATTCAATTTGACGCGATTTTGCATACGGCCTCCATCTTGGCTTTAGTTTACCCAATTTCAGTTTCGATTGTGCGCAGTTAAGCGTATCCGGAGACAGATCCGTATTTAATAATTTTAATAAATTATGCATTCAGGGTGGACCCAACCGAGATGAGTCTGTGCTTTATCGATTTAAGCTAGCGCATTATTGGATTAATTGCAGATAAATAAAATATTATAAAGAGCATACAACTATTTATTTTTATCTATCAATTTACAAGTAACCTTTAATCAACCCTAAGATTTGATAACACAAATACGAAAAATATTTGCGTGGTACCCTTATTTAAAAATTAATTTAATAACATATTACAACACTAATTAGACATACCATTGCAATATATTACAAATAAATCGCTTCTTCGGGCCTGGCAGGTAGGTAACCAATTCGTTACTACGGTGGCATTGGATGCCTGCAGCTGGATCTCGGATTTTCTCCTCAGAGAAAATATGCGGATGCGTTCGCCCTTGGGCGAGCTGAAGGCCCCAGGAAGAAATTCTGTTTTGAAGTTTGGAATATAAGTACCTTTAAGTGAAGAAACTGTTTGTATTTATACTCGTCGTTGTTTTGTAGGTTGACGTTGAAGGAACTACAATTCATGAGATAAGAGGCCCTGGGCGACGTGCGTTATCAGCAATTTTGTACTGGAATGTTGCCACGACCATAAGGTTATCGAACGTTTTGCATTGCTTTGGAATTTCATCAATAAGGCGAGGTTGGAAAACACCAAATGTGACAGAAAATTAGCTGCGCGTAAATTTTAACTGTATTAATTGCGTTTTTAATTAATTTACGTCAGGCTAATTTAACTATAAATAAATATAACTCTAAGAGGTCAAGACAGTACCCATATGGAAAGCTAAGGTCGAGGTCTAGCAATGCTCCAATTATGGGCCTCTCCGTCTTTTGTGCCTTCGTATGAAGATTTTCTAATGTGTACTAGATGCTAATCTGCACCAGATAGTCATCATCTCCTCGAATCAGTGTAGCTTCGTTAATAAAATCTGCGAAACGACAGACGCCATCGACGCCGCCTAGCTGCTCCTGGAAAAGCATCAGAAGAAGAACAAACTCATTCGCATGGCATTCCTAGACCTGGAGACGATGTTCAACAGAGTCCTGTGCGATCTTATCTGGTACGCTCTTCTATTGCACAGAGTCGAGCTGATCTACTGCAACGTCACCAGAGTAGCAAGATATTAGGTTGAAACGTTGCTATCTTTTGGCCCTCTGGCCTCTTTTGTTCGTTCTCAGCATGGATAAAATGACGGCCGACATCCAGACTCCCCAGCTTGGTCGTTTCTCCACGCCGACTTTGTATTTCTAAAGAACTAAGTGTCTAACAGCTCCAAGACCTAACGCAGCACTGGAAAACTCAGTTGCATGAATGGTATGCGGCTTAATATCAAAAAGACTGAGAAGGTAGAGTGTGGATCTCAGGTGGATAAACCAACATTGACGGCAAAAACTTGAAGAAACTCACCTAGTTCAAGTATCTATCATTAGTAGCGACGGTAACATTTTCCCTGACATCCGAACCCGAGTCAATGCTGCCTGTGTGAAGGTTAAAATCTACAAAACTGCCATTCACCCGGTGGCCCTCTATAGGTCAGAGGGCTGCCCAGCAACATGGAGCGGACCTCCACGAGATGGAAATGCGAATGCTCCGATGTCGAGAGCGAGAATAAAATAGGCATTTAGCGTTTCAGCTTCAGCCCCTAGGAATGACGTCCACGTGGAACGCCGAAGAAGCGATGCCTCGATCGGCTTAAAGAAGACATGCGACACTCCAATATCACCCCCCAAGTGACCTTTGATAGAGCCAAGACAGACTTGAAAACGGCGGACCCTGCACCTGCGCAGGACCAACGCTAGGATGAAGAAAATAACTCTAATAGGTTTTGTTCCCATTCTTCGTCTTTTTTCCCATCATAAATCATCAGAATTTCTGTTTTCCACGCGTCTAATTTTACTTGATTTGCTTCGTTCATTATCCACGTCTAGTTGACCTTGTATCGTCAGAGGTCTTCACACGTTTTCATATTCGCATCTTTAAAAATGCAATTAAGGCCCCTTTTAGTCTATTTCATTCCACTATCCTGGCTGGCATTCTGTGTTTTTCGTTTTCCTCTGCTGTTATTATTTTTTATTTCTAATATTCTCCGACCTTTTAATTAGAATGCTACACGTGTGTTTGCTGTTCTTGTACGTTTTTCTTTGCCATAACCGTATATTTCGTTTGTATTCGTCTTATTTCTAATCCGGGCGTTTTTGCTATATTCTCAAAACCTATGAGTTTGTGTGGATGGTTTATTTCTATGTTTATAGATATAGCCAGTTTGCATTTATATGCTTGTTTATTGTTAATTATGCTTAACTGATGTCATCCATAATAACGAGAATGTTCGATCAATTCTGCCTGTGCAGCGTTGGATATAAATTCTTCAGCGGCGTTCGCAGAGAACAGTAGTCACGGGCTCGCCATGCTTGAAGGTGCACATCCCTGCAATTTACTGTTCCAAATCCATCAATTCAATAAAGCAGTTTAGAAAGCACGCAGTAAATAATGTTTTGCGTCTGTGGCTGCCACAAGCCAGCATTTACACTGAACGCCTTCATTGTGTACGAATCAGTACACATTGAAATACTCCAAAGACGCTTTTGGAGCGTTACGAGAGTTTTGTGACGTCAGCTGTCATTGCGGCGCCAGAAATAAAAGTGAGGGATTTTTCCCTACGAGTAGCCCCAAACTATATAGGACATAGGTTGATTCTAGGTTTTGATCCTGTTTTGTATTATTTTCTATATAATTTTATGTGTGTTCTAAAGTAAATATATTTGTGTAATCAAATTGCCTTTCCCTGTGCATACTTTTGAAATCAGTTTCAGCCCGCGAACACTACAGGCGCAGAGAAACTTCCTGTTTCAGAAAATAGTTATCTTTTATAACCACGAATAGGTATTTAAAAGAGTTTCATGCATACTGAGGTGAAAAAATAGATCAAATTAATTATTAAAGTACCAGGGCGTACGAGATGTCACGTTTAAATAAAGTCCTAATAAAGAGGCTACCACAAGTATTGTTCTCTTACAGTTCCTAGCGAAATGATTTAAACTACCCCTTATAATTATATTCTCTGTAATGATGATGAAGACGTCGTGAAGAAGAGCTCACTCTATCTTAAACCTTTGCTTGTTATTAACTCGGATAAAGGTATTCCATTTACTCTTACGTTGTGGAAAGAATAATTACTTATTTAAATCATTTAAGCTGTACTAATTTATATAATGTTTGAGGCTTTCGCGGTTACTCGAATTGTCAATATTAGAATCAAATTTTCGCTTAGACCGCGTCGTCTTTGTAGATAAATACCCAGAATTTGGTGGATTAATGTGCCTAATACCTTGTGAACTCAAGCAAGAGTTTCTGTAACTGTTATGTTCTTTGATGGCTCGTGAGCTCTTACAAGCCAACCATGATTTGGTCCGTGTTATTAGAATACCTTGTGAACAAGGATAGCATATTTGGCCTTTTTACTGTTTCTGCACCCATATAGACTAAGGTTCAGCAAGACATTGCAGCTTGCATTAAGCCAACAAATACTGGGTGTTTATCTACAAAGACGACGCGGTTTAAGCCGAAATTTAATTCTAATATTTACTGTATTAATTTGTCTGGGATTTGTAGCTCTTTATAGCTTCATATGCTTGCTATGAAGCAAGTATATATGTCTTAAATTTAATTAATTGTTGTCTGCTCGTCTTTAAGTGAAAATACTATCAATTACTGAGTGTTTTTTTTTTAACTTTTTTAATATCCGCCTACCTCATTTTCGGCGTATTATTACGATTTATTGTATATAGTTATTTTCTTTTCTATATTACTAGCACACTTCTCTCTTGTCATAATCATTGATCATTCATCATTATACAACCTGCCTTATTCACAGCAGATCATAAGCTGTTAAGTGATTTTGACGTCATTAAGCTATCCTTGTTATCAATTCCACGATTGGGTGTTATTAGTGCATTTAAGCTGAAATTATTCTATTTAAAATTTTCTGGTACGGCCCTGTATTATAATTTTAAAATGCTGCAGCCAATTCATTCAGTTCAAGCTCAAATATGCCCGCGGTCCTTGGAATTCTCACTAATAAGCACTTCCTCGGAGCCGTATGTAATCTATTGCAGTCACTTCCGTCTAAATCATATTTCTTCGAATTGGGAACATAAGGCATCCTTTGTTTACGTCCCAGCTTAAATCGCTTTGAGTCCCAACCTTCAACTTATTTAAATACTGCCCGACGTAGTTAAGCTTCTAGGAATATAACAGCTTAATGTCCCTCTTATAAATTATCGTTTAAAGTTCGGCAGGATTGAACTTGTAACTTAATATTTTTGGGATCCGCTGTATAGCCAGAAATTCTTTCTAGAACCTTCTCTGATGACCAAGCTTTGTGTAAAGGAAATAAAAATTTATAACTCCTTAGGGAATGAGGCATTTAAAATTAGTGGTTTCGGAGTTCTAAACTCTTTTCCGTCGTGTTCTTCACGCAGAGTCCAATTTGAAATGAAGAATCCGTACCCAGCACTTGAGTAAACTAGACGTGGTGTTTTTTCGCACCCCCGGTTCGCCGCTTGTGCCGCGAATCGGGGGGAGCTTTTGCTAACATTTGGTGATTGACATGGTGAATCTTTTTTGGCTTTTGTGCGAACTTTTCGAGTGCCTTGGGGCACGTTAATGGCGAGTGCAGTTAAACCCGAATCTTCGAAGTGAACATTAATCCTTGGGTGTCTTTGAAAATGCGCGGTGGGCAGAGGAAGTGTATTTAACTCGGACGTTGTTAAATTGGCCGATTTTCGTTTCATACAGTTGGTCTCCGGGGAGACTTTTGGCACTCTTTGCCGATTCGATAAGAGAAGCGATATCTGATGAGCCTCAACTAACTTTTTTCCCTGTTAAGTCGGGAAAAAACCATTGCGTAATGCATATCTGTGTCAACGTCGGGTTTAATTAAAAGAAGGGCCTCCGCGCGATATAGTGTTGCTTGCTGTTACTTCGTTGATTGATGTTTGCTGCCGACTGTCTTCAATTCATCGAGTCCTGTTGCCTCTTCTGGAGAATTCGCTACACCTCTGGCACGTTTTACCAGGCCTCCACGAGGACAACTACATCTGCACTTAAGACTGCATGCTGCAACTATCGGGTAGGCGCCCTGCATTGTACCAATTAGGTAACTCTGGTGCCTAACTTAATGTGCGATTTTATATTTTATTGTGCGTCAGTGCTTATAAACGTTGCGTACGTCCGCTAGGACTTATGATCTGTCTCAGTTAATGTTTACCAGGGGCTTTACTCCTGGCGTCCGTTTTGTCACTTGTCTTGGATAATATTGTGTTTTTTTTGTGTCTTTGTAACTAGCCCTTAAGATATATTTTGGTTTTGTGGGGCCCCCTTTCATATTCACGTAGGATATCGTATTACTAAATTTAAACTCACCTCCGGGTGTTTGTTTTAATGTACCGATTTGTGTAAACTGTCATTTACTCCTTTAAATAATAAACCTGTTAAAGTCAGTTCATTCTTTTTTATGAAGTTTGAAACCCCTTCTGGGTCACTAATCCAGTGTGGCCAAGGCCAAGTGTAATTAATTTTGTGAAGTTAAAGCATGCTCTTTTGATTAAGCGAGCCCCGAGATTTGGGCCAGTCAGTGTTCTTTTGTTATTCTTTAGTGACGGTGGTCTTGAAGGTAAGTGATTTAACGACAAGGTCACCCGGCTACTCGGAGGAGGCTTGGTAAACAACAGGCTGAGGTGTTCAGCAACGTACCTGGAGGACTTCTACATAGGCTACGTGTATTGTTCTTGGTTATAGACACGTTAGCCACCCCTAATCAGAACCAAGTGGCGCTCAGGCATTTCTTTTTCTGTTAAGCAAGCTTAGGATAAGTACCCCGTCGGTTTTCCATTTAAGTCTTCGAACTACCCCTTCCCGACTGAGCTAAGTGCGAGTAACCGGAGCAAAAAAATCTGCTCCGACACATTAAGATCTGTGATTTCTAGGGAAAGCCGGCGAACCCTGTAGTTTGTACCCGATTTTGGACAATAAATACGACCTTTGTCGATCTGATGAATTAATACCGTAACAAAGCCTCTCTTAACGTATTTTCATTGTGATAGGTTTTGGGCGTCTTGGATCCAGTTTGTGATGATACTCTTTATATAATCTTGATTGCAAGTCTTCCCCTGCTTCAAATTGCCTACGCTCTTGGTTGCCATTCAAATTTTCATTTGGTCTATCAATCGTTAGACATTCTCGCAATGTGTCTTACCCAGTTCCATTTCAAGCTGGTTACTCTTTCAGCTGAAACCGTCACTCTTGTCCTTCGACGTAGTACGTCTGGGTTTAGATCTCTTAAAGTCAAACCCAGCACAGATAATTATTTCTATAGCACTATTGAGCTGCTTTTATTTTATTAACGAATTTCTGAGTTAAAGTGAGTGTCCCTGAGCCATACATTAACACTGATCGAACACTTAAGCTTGAGGGACGCTGAAATGTCTGATTTAAAAACCTATTTTAGGTTTCCGAAAGTTGCCCATCGCTTTTCCAGCTGCCTAACAAATGAAATTCCTATTTATAGAGCACGGAAATTGATCTAGTGAGACGATTTTCATATCAAATAAAATCAGTTTTCTTGCCTATCTCTGTATGTGCAGCCTCTGATTTATTACCTCAGGCTCATGTATTTAGTGGTGACTATCTACCGGAATAATTTTGTATAAACATTATAGTAAAGAAACACCTTCTTCTTCTTTTTTGTTATTAGACGTATAGTCTGCTTTTTCCATTGTGCCTTAAAGTGTCGGTTTCCAGGTATTTAATTTTTACTGGTTAGTATCATATCTCTTAATAGTCTTATTAGCCTTCCAATATGTTTTCTATTGCTGGCAACAAGGATGAAGACACGAAATATCATATACTACCAGAAATACCAGGTTATTGCTTAAGCTGACGATACCGCAATAATATAAATTTATAAAATAAATTGTGGAGGATGTCGGGTTAAGAATTAAAGAAAATAAGATACAGATAGTGAAGATACATGGTATACAGTCACAGACATACACATACATACATAATCTGTAACCCCTTACACCGTTTACACAAGGCCGAGGCGCACGGAGCTGCTGAGGGTATGTGCATTTTTATATTCGGCGGAGGTACTTGAGGGCGGAACGGGATGATACGGAAAGGAAAGGGAAGAAATGGGATGGAAGGGGAAGGGACGGGACGGGACGGGAAGGGACGGGACTGGACGGGACGTGACTGAACAGGAAGGGACTGGACGGAAAAGGAAGGGACGGGACGAAAAGGAACGAGACGGGACGGGACGGAAAGGGAAGGGAAGGGAAGGAATGGGATGGATGGGGAGAGGACGGGACGGGACGAGACGGGACGGGACGGGACGGAATGGGACGGTACGGAGACGGGGACGGAGAAAGGGACGGGGACGGGGATAGAATGGGATGGGATGGGATGGGATGACAGAAAATAATTAGTCATTATTTAATACACAAATAACGAACCTCGCGCGAACGAAGTCGCGGGTAAAAGCTAGTGAAAAATAAATATATATGGAGGAATAGAGGTAGGGTCGTGTTAAGGCGAAGAAGTAATAGAAAAATGAATCAGTTGCCCTAGGAGGACAGTAAGGGACACCTTTTGCGAGTATGAGATGAACAAGCGAGAAAATAATATAAACGGTAGAAAATTATATTAAAAAAACGAAGACTTAAGAAAAATCGCTTGAAGGTGATAGTCAGCTACTTAGAAGGGAGAGGCGCGAAGAGCTGAAAAAGGTAACAGAAGTCTTGGTTCTATCCTATCTGTTGTGCTAAATTACATATAATACAGTAAATTTAGCTCCAAACCAGGAAATCCAAGAAAACTAAGGTCTGACTATCACAAGTTGTTCATTACCCTTTATTGTAAATGCGGGAAAAAGTCTCCGCCTCTAGAGCGTCGGGTTGTGGAGGGGGGGGGGGGAAGTGTCAAAACAGTATGTTTTCTAAGTTTTTTGCAAATATCTCGGAAATCCTTCAGTTCAAAGCCTATTGTATCCCATAAACTTTTAAAGTTCATTAAATTTCCAGTAAAATTTGTCCTATACATATCTTTTGCTGCGCCTAATAGTTTCGGAGATGTAGAGGGGATAAAATTTAGTTATTCCATCTGAAAGAGTAGAAAAGTTGCTTATCAAATTATTGGAAATCGCATTTTTTTAATGTTTTCTTTGGTTTTGTTGAAGTGTACTGTTACACAGAAGGGAGATGGATTCAATCCAAAGATTTTGATGATATAAGAAAGAAATTTAATGTATAAAATTCATGTTCCTACATCTGAAATAGATATACAATTCGCATCTTAAAGTAGGTATGCGAAACAAAAACTCTTCATATGCAGACAGGGAAATGAAAAATGACTTGGATGGGTCTTCTTTCACCCATGTAGCGATAGTTGATACAGTAATCCCATCTGCCACCGATCAAACCAACTTTTGTTTTCATCGCTCTCGTTAACATTTGTTCAACGGTCATATCGGGCCAAACACCGCACCAAAATTTGTTGCTTCGGCGAATGGTGAAGAAACCCTTTGTTACAAATTTGTCTAATTCATCGTCAGTCAGAGTGATCAAAAGCTGCAGGCAATCCTGCAGGTACAAATGAGTTGTTTTAGCGTAGTTGAGGTGCCCTGTGACATTAAAGAAAAACAGCATTTGCTGCACTCAGTGCACTGCTTTTATGAACATCTTTATAAGATTCACCGTTTCAATAAATTGGATCCACAATTTTTGTGTTCTACCACTCACCTTGGAATTCTTCAGTTGTTCTTTCACAGTTCGTACCAAATTCTTGACTGCAGCCGATCCCACTATCTCATCAGAGCCCATTTCACACGAAATTAATTATGAATAAAGTGTCTTCAACTCTTTCTTGTCTGGATTCTATGTCTCAATGAAAACCGTCATAAGGGCTTCTTGAGTTAGGAACATGGCACGGATAACTCTGGAATGTGTTTTCCCATCATCATAGGATGCTGTTTTTAGCATAAACTTGTCTCCACACCTCTTCCAAACCACTTCCAGCCATTATGTCAATTATGTGGCCTACTGATCCTATAAAATAAATGAGGAAGTGGAACCCTCCAAGCCGGACGAACAGTGATTTCAAGGAACTATCGGTAGGGGCACTGGCTACCATTCCGTGGGCCTTGGCAAAGAGTGGTTGGTCAAACGTGATTATAACGCAGGTCTTCCCATTCATACAACCCTTTTCAGCTGCATAAAAGACGGAATAACTAAATTTTACCCCCTCCATATCTCCTAAAAAGTGTATAGGACAAATTTTGTTGGAAATTTAACGTACTTTAAAAGTTTATAGAATACAATAAGCTCTAAGCTGAAGGCTTTCCGAAATATTTATAAAAAAACTTAGAAAACATACCATTTTGTCACTTTTACCACATTTAGAGCAAAGGGCAATGAACAACTTGTGACAGTCAGACCTTAGTTTTTTGGATTCCCGGGTTTGGACATTATTTTGTCTAATGTTACTGCACTAATAATACCTAGGGGAGTCCGAACGACAGTGAGACATGATCATTTGTCTCATTGTTGGATATGTCAGAGCAACAGTGAGACAACCCTTGTTCAAGTGGGACTAACGTATTAATACTAATTAGTAGCACATTCAAAATAATCAGAGCACAACTAAACTTCCGAAGTTTATTGCAAACCATAAATAGGAGTTATGCCTTCCTTGTTTGCCCAAAGGTTGTAGGTTTAGGAATTGTAAATTTAATATCTTTTATTGGTATAAAGGATATGTCAGGAACATTTGGCGTGCCAAAGTTTTCTCCCAGTTTTGATGATTTTCGGAGAAAAACTTAGTACTTCAATTTCATTATTATAATTATCTTCTCTAATCACTTTGCCAATATGAAAAGCAATTTAACCTCTTGCTTTAAACTGAACGAGAACGTATTCTCCTTCTTAGAGATTCATCTGACGCTCTTGAAAAGTTTCTATTAAAGTATCATCATCAACGGGTTTATCTGAAACTTCAGATTCTGAATCGAGTTCAGGCGAGGGCTCACTCTTAACTTTAATTGCTTTTTTTTCAAACGTCTCTTCTAACTCATTCTTTTCAAGAGTGTCATTCGCTATCATACATTTTCCTATTTTTTCTTGGTTTTCTGATTCCTGTTCGAGCCTTGGATTTTGGACATCCCCTAAATTCGATAGGTAAAATAAATGTTAAGTTTACAAGCTCAGACTACTGTTTATTATTTTTCAGGGACGTTCGCGTTCCACTGGATTGATTAAATTTTTCGTTTAAATTATCAGATGTTCCAGGTTCAGCTGAAACATTAAGTGCTTGAACTTCATTGGGTAACCCAGTTTCTGCGGCTGCTGGTTTATCAATCACTGAACTGCATATAAAGTCGCCTTCCTTAAAGATATGTTTATCAAACGGCATTATAGCTGTAGCTCGAAATGGTCTTGTAATTTTTTCTGGTACCAGGCCTTGTCATGTGCTTTCCCGACACATACTATTTCCTAAATTGAAAACCTTTCACCTGGATGATGCATCATCCAACTATCAACAAATGAATAATAATACTTTTGAAGCTGTACAAAGATACCAATATCAAGCGGCTGAAGTTTGTGCGTTGAATGAAGCGAAAATGTCAATATTGCTACGCCATTTCTTTTGGCTGGGATCAAAACTTCTATAGAAACGTGACGTTCGAAGTTGTCGTACAGGAGTAGCAATGGGTTGTCTTCAGAAGATACGCTATGTTTTATAATGTGATCCATTACTTTTAAAAATACTGTTTATTTACTTTTCATCCACCCGCTCGTAGTTGCCAATCCCAATGTTCCACGAACAGCGCCACGCACCATTCTGTTCATGAATTTCACCCTTGGAAAACCATACCAGGTGGTATCCAGTTTTCCGCTGCACTAACTATCATACAGATAGTATCTAATGTCCCTTTTTCTCCGCTGATCACTTTGCTCACTTGTTTCGAAGTTTTTGGTTAGTCATAGTCGCACTTTCATCCAAATTAAATAACTGTGTGCCATCTGCAAACTGAGGGCTACGAATGTAACAGCGTATTAAAAAACCTTTCGACATTTGGTTTGTTAAAAGCTGTTGCAAGGGCTAAACTACACTCTTCAGGTGTTCTTAGAGATACCTTGAGTTGTGTCTTTTTATGAAGAGACGCATCCATTTTTCACCATCTCCAATTTTCCGGAATGTATTGCCATCTCATACACGAGTCCTCTACATTCTAGAGGCAGTCCATAAAACATTTTTGAGCATATTATTATACAATGTGAGTAGTATTGCGGCAGCCAAAGTAGAGCAATCAAGTTAATTCCGCGAATTAAATCCGCGGATTAATTCCGCGGTTTGACCCAATTAATTTCGCGGTTTGACCTAATTAATTTTCACATGTGCTACTGATGAAATTACGCATTAGCTTCCGATTAAATTACGCGCGGCCATTTTTAATTTGCTTCTGGAATTACACGTCGGCCATTTTGGTTTTCTGGCGCGAATATTTGAATTTAAATTTTCAGATTTTTTTTTCTAAGTTCAATTTTTTTAATTTAAATCTCCCGGGTGTCCGCCATCTTGGTTTTCTGCGCGCGCACTTCTCACAGGTGTCGTTTTTAATTTTGAATTTTCGCGGAAATATTTGAATTTCAAACTAGTAGATCTTCCGTCTCCCTCATCGAAGCTGCTGTCTCTCTCTCTTGCATTCACTCGTGGAAATATTTGAATTTCAAACTGCTAGATCTATCTCTCTCTCTTCTGCTCTGGTTGTCTCTCTCTTGCAGTCACAGGATGGATGTTTAATTTAAAAAAATCTCTGGCGGACTTGGATTTGAACCCTCTACGTTTGCATACACATTGGGCTCACATCGATCGATGCCGGTAGACCACGTAGCGCTACGGGATTTAAAGGGTTTGAACAAAACGTCATTTCACAGCTCTGCAGTCACGCCGCTCGAATTTTAAACAACTTATTTTTTCGAAAATTTAAATTTTAAGAACTGAAATGTGCAGCTTGATGTGTTTAAAGGTAGATACATTTTAAAAAAAATTAGATTTGTAACAGCTTATTAATTATTTTATAATTTGTGCCTGCAATTAGATCAAACCGCGAAATTAATTAGATCAAACCGCGAAATTAATTGGGTCAATCCGCGAATTAAAATTAAAACCGCGAAATCCGCGCTGATCTCGAGAGAGAATGCGGGTTCGATTCCCGTACCTGTCATATTTTTTATATATTTATTATGAAAGTCTTGATTTTAAGGTAGTTTATTCACGACGACTCTACCAGAACAAACGATTGAGCTCCTTTTCGACTAAAATGGACATAGAGCGGAAGATGTTGATTGTATCGCCGGAATTTGTCCAGCGTCTTAAGTCTGGCGATGATGCGGAGAAAAATATATTATCACAGCTTGATGACGAAATGCAAAAAGTTTTAAAGTCCAAATTAACTGATCACAATAAATGGATCCAGTACAATCAGGTTTTACAACGATTCCTTCATTTCACAAACCAGGCGCGGCAGCCAATCAAAATACCTATTGAAACAACCAGTGACAGCCTATCAAATGCCGTTATTTTATCTACACTTCCCAAAACCTTTAAGAAAAAAGCTGAAGTTTTCCTACGCATTTTGAGTACCTCAAGCGATGTGAGCTGGGATCACAAGGGTACCGTTACTATAAAGGGTGAAATTTTACCGGCGTCTAACATAGTCGATTTAATTCACGACACTCTGCGGCCTCGAAAAACTATTAATTCACCCGGACGCCTACAGTTTGCTGATAACATCAAAGACCTTAACGTTGCTAATGTGCTGCTAGCTAAACCTAAACAGCAAAAGAAGCCAACCCCGACTGGTACTACAGGAAAAATAAGAATTTAGAATATAAATTAAAAACACCAGCTACTCATCCAAGTCCACATCAAACAGGTTCAGTCAGAAGAACGCCGATAAGGAAACGCCTCCAAAAAAGGGCCTTTAGAAAAACGCCTCTAAGGCAGATGTCATCAACACCAAAAACGAAGGAAATTCTAGATTGGGTGCATCTTAAACTTTAAAATGACACAATGAAATTCTGATTTTATTACTTGCAGCCTTTTTAATTTGAAATGTTGTGCACCTCAAACTACAGTTTTGTAAATTGCTAACGAGTTTTTAGAAAATAAGACATTCAGTTGTACAATTATTTTTATATTATTAAGTATTATACGAAATAAGAACAATATATTTGTTTATTACAAAGTGTTTGTGTTTTTTATTTCTACTCTGCTTTTGTTTTTTTCTCGAATCTGCAATAATTACAAAGCCTAAAGCTAAAATATTAGTATTTGCAGTTATTTTACAGTTACAAAGTGTAAAATTTCAAAAAATCAATCTACGATTTCATAATGGCGTGATATAATTTAAAAAAATTGTTATTTCTTTTAATTTTGGGCGATACATTTTATAGAAAAGTGTAAAACATTTGCAAATTTTTCAACGAAATTGTGTGTTTTATTCAAGTTTATGTTAATTTGTGATCAACATACATATATTTCCATCAAAAGCACAAGAATTTTTGAATTTTGTTTATCGAAATGCTTGTGGTAAAAGATTTTTTCAACGAAATTGCTATTTCTTTTAATTTTGAGTGATGCATTTTATAAAAAGTGTAAAACATTTGCAAAATTATGCATAGTTTATGTAACATGGTGTCGATTTTTGTAAAAATTTATGTGAGCTGGCGTGTAATTGTGTGATTTTTGTTCAATTTTCGTCGTGTGTTTAGTAAAAATGTCGTTTTTTGTATAATTTCAAGTGACATGATGACAGTTTTTGTATAATTTATGTGACATGATGTCGATTTTTGTGAAAATTTATGTGAGATGCTGTATGATTGCGTGATTTTTGTTCAATTTTCATCGTGTGTTGAATGAAAATGTCGTTTTTTGTATAATTTCAAGTGATATGATGACAGTTTTTGTATAATTTATGTGACATGATGTCAATTTTTGTGAAAATTTATGTGAGATGCTGTATGATTGCGTGATTTTATTCAAATTTTTGTTACTTTGGGGGTCAACACATACGTCTTTTCGTAATTTTTGCGTGGTTTTTTTCAAATTTATTTTAATTTGTCGTCAACACATACGTCTTTTCGTAATTTTTGCGTGCTTTTATTCAAATTTATTTTAATTTATCGTCAACACAGACGTATTTTTTTAAAATTTTACTATTTTTTTAATGAAAGTTGTATAAAAATATTGTTTTTTGTCGTTTTTTCAGAATTTAATGTGACAAGATGCCGATTTTTATAAATTTTCTACGTATTTTCGTAATTTTGCGTGCTTTTATTCAAATTTATTTTAATTTGTCGTCAACACATACGTCTTTTCGTAAATTTTTTACAAGAAAAAATGGTTTGACTTATATTTTTACAAGTATCCCTTGTTTTATTTGCAAACTATATTAAAAAGCTATTTTTTTAACGAAATTGTCTGTTTTTATTCAAATTTATAGGGGACAACCATTCTTATACAATAAGACTCGGATATCTTCGGAACACGTGAGGATGACGAAATAGAAAGTTCTGCAGAGTCGGTGATATCATAGCAAATTCCATTGCGAATAATTACGCATTTTATGTTTATCTCTCTCTTATTCAAGCAATACGTATTATCAGTATTTCAGGAATATACTAAAATAAAATTTGTAACTCGTTTTATATTACGATCTGCCTTTAGCTCTTATCGCCCATTTAATTTTTAAACTAGCTGTTGTAATTTATAAGCGGCTAAAACTCAGTCGAAAATAACATTTAAAATTTATTTATAATATGAATATGGAAGTGTAATGTCAGAACAGCTAAGTTGTACAATGTTCAAACCTTTAAAACCAAACAAAACACAGGCACCGACCTGTTTTAAAAAGGGAACTTAGACGGAAATTTTTTATAGTAGTTAGGGACAATGAGAATCTCGTTAATCCCGCCATATAGCAGGCACAAATTATAAAATAATTAATAAGCTGTTACAAATCTAATTTTTTTAAAAATGTATCTACCTTTAAACACATCAAGCTGCACATTTCAGTTCTTAAAATTTAAATTTTCGAAAAAATAAGTTGTTTAAAGTTCGAGCGGCGTGACTGCAGAGCTGTGAAATGACGTTTTGTTCAAACCCTTTAAATTGCGTAGCGCTCCGTGGTCTACCGGCATCGATCGATGTGAGCCCAATGTGAATGCAAACGTAGAGGGTTCAAATCCAAGTCCGCCAGAGATTTTTTTAAATTAAACATCCATCCTGTGACTGCAAGAGAGAGACAACCAGAGCAGAAGAGAGAGAGATAGATCTACCAGTTTGAAATTCAAATATTTCCACGAGTGAATGCAAGAGAGAGAGACAGCAGCTTCGATGAGGGAGACGGAAGATCTACCAGTTTGAAATTCAAATATTTCCGCGAAAATTTAAAATTAAAAACGACACCTGTGAGAAGTGCGCGCGCAGAAAACCAAGATGGCGGACACCCGGGAGATTTAAATTCAAAAAATTGAACTTAGAAAAAAAAATCTGAAAATTTAAATTCAAATATTCGCGCCAGAAAACCAAAATGGCCGACGTGTAATTCCAGAAGCAAATTAAAAATGGCCGCGCGTAATTTAATCGGAAGCTAATGTGTAATTTCATCAGTAGCACATGTGAAAATTAATTAGGTCAAACCGCGAAATTAATTGGGTCAAACCGCGGAATTAATCCGCGGATTTAATTCGCGGAATTAACTTGATTGCTCTACTGTGGCTGCCGCAATACTACTAATGTGCCAAACTATTTTCCTCTTCGGTTGTAAATATTGTATTCACCTCATAATTAGGTCTCATCCTAACTGGTACATCCAAAAGTTTTTGTATTTTAACGTACCTATTGCAATGGTACATAAAGGGTGATATTTTTGTAAGTTAATGTTAAAGATTAATTTAAATAAAGTCATTAGATCAATATAATCAAATTGGGAAAATTTATAAGAGAATTCCTGTTTAATTGAAAGTCATTAATAGAATTTAAATAAGATGCAAACTAAGATAAAAGGTATAGTATTTGAGTATTCTTAGATGGTTTTACAAGGAATAAGATAAATACAAGCTCATGTAGCATGTGACAAATATAAATTCTATTGAAAGAAAATTATAAAGTAAGGAGCATTCATATAAGCTAAAGTTATAGATGGCAGAAATAATTGTAACTTAGAATAGAAATAAAATTTTGTTATGATTATTGAAGAAATAACAGATTTGAAAACAACATGTAATTTGGTATTTTGGTGAATATAAAATAGAAATTTGGCCCTGTTTATTTAAAAGTTTCTCAAGAGAAGTGGAATATGGTTTAACTAGATACTAACAAGAATAAGAAGCAAAGAATAATAAGAATTGGATGTAATTGAGTTAATTTTAATACAACAATTTGTAAGAGGTTATATTAAAGCAATCTGAAATAAAGGGCAATTAGAAAAGTATATTGAACTATAATTAAATACTTATCGTATAATATTGAGTCTCAAAGAGTTGGAAAGGATTTATATTTGTCATATTTGACTGAAATCGTCGTGGAGCACTTTTTGCAGTAAAAGGTGACAGCGCATGTCATTAATCAATTTTAAATTCATAATCAAAAATAAAATAGCAACTAAGAGGCAACTAGATTAATGAACCACCCCTGATAAGAGTCTCAAAGCGATACCGGCATTATTATTAAAATAGAATTAAATTAATTAATTTACAAGAATATCATTTGAGCTATCACTACACTATATAAGGTTTGAAACGATAGGTTCTTAATATTTTCGGTTTTCCTTAGAGGTATTCTTTGCATCTCCAAAGGTAATAATAAACTTACCACAAAAAAAATCAACTGCGAGAAGAGTAAAGTTTTCTTATAAAATGTTCTTAAAATGCCGATAACAATCACACGCCTCCAAATGTCAAATGATTAGCATGAAGTTGGCTACGATTAAAGCAAGGTTGATACGTCACAGTGGCGCGAAATTTGAAATAATAGAAGTACTTAAAAATTAATGTCTCACTGTTGGCCATGTCTCACTGTCGGGCGGATTCCCCTACAACATATTTAAACAATTCAAACAATACGGTTTGACTCATTAGTTTTTCTTTTAAGTCAATCTTATCACAATGTATTTGTTTTATTCTTAACAACATTGACTGTGGTAGCGATTTTCGTTGGATATAAAAAATACTATTTCTAGAACATGATCAACATTTAAAAAATCGTTCTTCAAAACTATGAAAACATACGAAACATTTTTTTTAAACTTTCTGTTTGGCACTCAGCTAAATAACTTTTAAATAGCTTTCACAATATTTTGA
Source organism: Agriotes lineatus (assembly GCA_940337035.1). Classification (NCBI taxonomy): domain Eukaryota; kingdom Metazoa; phylum Arthropoda; class Insecta; order Coleoptera; family Elateridae; genus Agriotes; species Agriotes lineatus. The sequence continues at coordinate 3,417 of CALNHX010009669.1, read as the reverse complement.
AATTTTTTGGGGTACTATATTGAGATAAAATCAGTATGAAATACTTTAACGTAGTATTTAACGGGAGCTGAAAATTGTGACATTCTTTTAAACCAGTGTAATAATCTCAGAATGCTGATCCATATCTCGTATTATTAATACACCGTGTAGTGCAGCACCTCATTATGAAGTTTTTTAAATTATTGCAGTGGATTCTCACTTAATAACATTTTGCAAAGCCATAACAACTTTATTTTGTTGGACTTTCAATAACGTTTAATTATTATATTTAAGTTAAATTAGCCGAGGTAAAAACTATTTTTAACAGTACCATGAACTGAAAAGAAACCTGCTGAAGATGCTTACAATAAACATATTAATTCGGCAACCTGGATAAGGAGATCCATTAAGCGTACTCAGGTAGAATTACTCTCATTACTCTTTAAAAGTTACGGTCTTCATTCATATCGAGCTTGTTTATTTGGCCTGCCCTGTATAAACCAACACGAAGATAGCCGCGGGTGTTAATTAACTTGATTACGTGTATTAAAAGTTCATCATTCACCGGCAGATGTTTCAGCGCGCAGTGTTACCACCTTACTTAACGACTTCAATTTTAAGGCTATAATTCACTAGCCGCAAATATTCGCGTTATTTTACAAAGAGACCGTTAGTGAGCATGGACGATTACGTCGAGATTGTTCTCGGCCACACCCCGCTATGCCAGAATGCAACAATTGCGAATCGCGCACGGGAATTAAACTCGTTCCTAAAATTCCGTAATTAAAATATAAACGTCAGCCCGCAAAATAAAAAGTGTCCGGACCACCTAACTAAGCAGCTTCTGTTTAAAACTCGGGCCAATTAAAATATTTTCGTGGTCGTTACTTTTATAATTAATACAAATTGCCAAAGATACGCGGGAATTTTTCGGAGAGAAACGCATTAATTAAATCGGCCTTGCTCGGACGCCGCAAATAAAGTAACAACGTTATCGCAACTATTCTCAATTAAAATGTTTTATCTCATGCCACCGATAGCCGCAAATGAAAGTTTGAGCTGGCGTGATTAAATATTAATTTGTTCGTAACCATAAGGGGCATGCGTGAAAGGTTATAAACAGGGCCGGCTTTTAATAACTTTCAACAGAGTACCTTCTCTGAGGCGAATGCCGGGGCAGTACTTCTCCACCTTTCCTGGCCTCTCTTCCATTCTCCACCCCTCCTTTCCCTCACCCATCCTATAACTCCTGTTCTTGGCTGAAGAGGGACGCAAGGTCCCTCTAGCAGCCCGCCCCCAGTTGGGGAAATTGAAATGACCCTGAACCTTTTTACCCCTTTAATAACTTTTAATCTTCAAATCGGTTTAAAGAGAAGACGAAGAAGAATAACTTTGCCAAACTTAGCTATTTATGATACAATCCCATTGAACTGGCCTGGGCATTTTGTAAACAATACTACAACAAAAATGTAAATACTGTCACTGAGGATAAAAATAAAACAATAAATTTATGGACACAAGCAATATCTAATTTCAAGCCTGAAATGTGGTAATAGTATATACCGAGGTGGGAAGTGTTTCATTACTGTCGAGAGATTAGGTAGTTTACCGAGACGCGTAGCGTCGAGGTTAACTTTATCTCGAGACAGGGATGAAACTTGCCACCGTGGTATGTATACTATTTTATTTGCAATCATCTAATTTTAAAAATAACTACAATTGAATTCTGAATAATAGATATATTGATGTAGCTAATATTTTTGTTACCATGAAAACAACCCACTCAATGTTTTGTTACCATGGAAACACCCCACCCTTCAGGTATGTAATATTTTTCGGGGTATGTAATAATTTCCTGGCTAGTTTCAAGTAATCATCGAGTTCCCAGCAGTTGGCTGTTGTCATATCATGAAATTGACACATTACAATGTGATTGCGAATAAAATAGTATACAACGTCATGAAAAACTAACCTACGAGCATTGACGTACATATATGGGAAATTTTAGTGTACAAGTGATACTTGCCGCCCGTTGTAATACATTTAGGTGAAGAGGCAGACACAGATTCTAATTTTGATGTCGATTTCTTAGCTGTCAAATTAAACATTACATTCCATGAACACTAACCTCACTTTAAAAAATCACTAGCACAGCTACCGCTAACACTTTTGAGAAGTTGCGACGTTGGTGGATTTCAAAAAAACAGCTTTATGATATGTCGTTTTTAGTTCGACAAGATGTTGGTAAAAGGGCTACTTTTAATGGGGTTCTAAAAAAATAAATTCGATATCTATTTGATTATGTTATATCCAATACTTTAATTAGCACTAACCTAACGTGTGTAGAAAACACAAACTAGTTACATGAAAATTAAATGCGGTTTAACAAACTGATGATAAACTCCACCCTTACTACATTTTGATGTTTAGTACAGAACCGTTTTCAAAATAAACAAAAGACCAACAGAAAGCCCTCAATTCTTACATTTTTGATATTGAAAATTTATAAATAGCCACTATTTTGCTACAGCCACAATGAATCATTTCCCTTCTTCCCAAATACAGAGCGACCGAAAAAATGTCTTCTCTGACCTATGATTTTTGTAAAACAAGCAATGTCACTTTGTAGCTATTATTCCTTTCATTAAACGTATTGGCTGTAATGTTTAGTGATCGTTTATATGACGCCAATAACTCGATGAACTTTTGAGACCGGTACTTAAAGTAAAACATAAATATTACGTTTATAAAACATAAAAATTAATAACGATAACAAAAAACGCATTTTAGATTAGTGGTCGACACATAACGTTAATATAACGTTGTTACAACAAAGTGATAATAACGCTTTTGCATTACGTTTGTATGTAGTGGATTTAAAGTGCTTTTTAAAATAGCAGTTAACGTGAAACGTAGATAGAAATAGAACAACACAAAAACGAAATTTTTCATATTACATTGAAGTACCGTTAATATAAAACGCCTTTTAGACTTTCTACGTCAATATAGTTTTGATAAAGAAACAACCTAATAATAACGTTTTGAGATTACGTTTCTATGTCATTGATTTTAACCGCATTTTACACCAGTTAATGTGAAACGTTGACATGACATTCACAAAAACACGTAAGATTCTTCCTTCTTTAGTAAGGTTGGCAGAGAACACGTTATCTCGCCTAAAGTCTGTACCGCTCTCTTAGACAAAGGGTGGTCACAACCTGGACTAGCTTTTTAACTCTCGGCATAATATGGCGTGGTGTAAGGACTAGGCAAGAAAATACTTCGGGCTTTAAAATTGTACAGTAAAATGATTAAAATTTGGGCCCCTTGTCGTTACTCGCAACATAAAAACAAAACTAGCTAATTAATAATACACCAACTACTGTTAGTGCTTCTCTGCATACCTACATAAATTGTACAGATGAAGGGGTTACGGGA
>CALNHX010009668.1:0-47491 GCA_940337035.1 Agriotes lineatus | reverse complement strand
GACTCCTTGGTGATTGATTATCTTCCGTTTACTCCCTGTATATGTGCCTAATGGCAAGAACTGTTCAAGTCTTTAAAAGTACAAAGGAGTGCTCTATATTTATGTTTAAATTTGTGATTACTTCCAGATGGTGAAAATAGATATAAGCTCATAGCTGTTCCAGTTTTTCCAGTTTGTGGACGGAGATTGTCTGTTTTACAACTTCTATTAGCTTGATTTATTAATTATTAATTTATTTTTCCAGACACAGCAGATACTAAGCGTGTACCATCAGAATGACTTCGACGTTAAGTTGGAGAGATTGGTGGTTATTTCATATGATCACAGTATATGGAGAGACCTTCAGGCAGCCTACGTTCCGTTTAACAGAACGGCTAGAGCGATAAACGCTTCCGCACATTTACTTGTAGATCTGGACCACGGCCTGAAGGTAGTATACAAAAATACAACCAATATGTTTGCTTTAATTGAACAGTTAATTTTGTGGAATCCAAATGCAAATGGGACTCAAGTGCAAGTAACTTTATTTGATGTTAAACTTAGTCAGTATTGATTGCTCGTATAGAGCTAAGGCCGTCGGATATACACTACGTAATTTATATTTTGTAATATTCTGTAACACTGATATTCCGTTGTGCCTCCATTTATTCTACTATTCCCTAGTAAGTGATATTACATTGGATACGGCAGTAGTATTAATTCTCAGCAAAGTGTGGTGCCAAATACTAATTTCTATCTCATGCTAAATGCTAGTGTTACTCTTAGTACAACGCTGTAATATGTTCTTTTTTAAAATGTATTTTTTTTTAAATTGCGTATTCTACTTTTTCTCAAGGTTAACTTTAACAGCGACAGCACAATAACATGGCGCTTCTATATACAAATTCAAGGACATTCTCCAATAGCCGCAATGTCATTAGATATTCTGTTTCATTTTCTCTTGCGCTAATTTAATCAGTCACTGATTACTATTATGATTTGCGATTTTGTAAACGATTTTTTCATATTTTCTTTTGATTTGAAACGATTTGTTCAAACATCTTTGTAGATATCCATGCAGTGCTACAAGTTTATGAGCAATGAGTATCGCTTCTTTCCTATAACCTTGACCGAGAATATTTGCGATCATTACAACCGCAATAGTTTCAATGCAGCTGAAATCCTTAAAAAAGTGTCTAATATTCAACGTTGTCCTCCTAAGAAAGTAAGCGCTTTTTAAACTATTTCTAAATGTTTACAAAGGTTTTCATGTTACAGGGCTTTTATTATTGCACCTATTTAGCACCAGATTACTCAAGACTACCACCTCTAATGCCGCGTGGATCTTATAAACTGGACATGAAAGTGTACCATAAACAAGATGTATGTGTCCACGTCCAATCTTTCCACACTATTACAGATAAACCTTTAAAATGGAATAAATAATGATTGCACATATTTAGTATATGCTGTATTTCGTATTTACCTGTGTCACTTGAGAACATTCCTTTCTCGCAATTCAGCATGTAGGCTGTGCACTGTTCGAATTTAACCTGCGTGTGTTAAAGTTTTCAAATCGAAAAACAAAAGTCACCCAGATGTAGTGCTAGTCTTAAAACAATATTTCACTAATATTTATAGCACAAAATGTATTATTTATAGCAAGGAAGTAAATAAATACCAGGTCAGTGGAAGTTGTAACTATAAAATCTTTGAAACAGCGAAGCGTCTTCTCCAGAGATATTCCGCCTCACCTACTTTATTTAAAATATGGAGATGCCGATCAGAGATAAATACCACACCCGTCTTCGCTGACGACCAGATAGTAGTTGCTCAAGACGCCAAAGATCTAAGTTACATAGTAATAAAACCTAAGAATAGTTTAAGAACACAAGGCTTGAAATAAACTTTAAAAAATGGAGTACGTAAATATATTAGAAGAAGCAGTAAGAAATTTGGAAATTGGGGATAATCTAGAAATAAAAGCCATCAACAAATTAATATATCTGGAACTTATTTAAACAAAAAAAACCCAACCATATGCAGAAATCAAGCAGATAAAGATAACAGAAGCGTGTATCCGGCAACTATATGCACGAACGAAGCAAGACGATATACAAAATTTTCCAAGCAATTTTTTTGACGTAAGGGGTCGTTTTGGTTGTTCTACTAAGTGGTGGAGATGCCTTTGGATGTTGATGTTTTGACTGGCATCGCCATATCCTAAATGAACATTTAGTACTTACAAATTTACTTGTAGGCTTGAACAATAACGAAGGGGCGAGTCAATTTGATGGCATAGCGTTAAAGTACTTAACAAGCTTTATCGACATTTTACTACTGTTTTTCTATGTTTTTAGATCATTTTTTGACATTTTCCTACGTGGTTATACTTTATGAATTCATTCTGAGCACAGAACTATCTCACGGTTAGTGAAGTTTTTAGTTGTTGGTCCAACCTGGTGCGCTGTGTTTTGGAGAACACGTCGAAATTTAAAGTTATATATTACTTGCACTATGGTCATCACGTAACGTTTTATAATCTCTAAATGTGTTAGTGTCTGCACTCATAACATAGTGTAACTAATAGAAAATGTGGCTCGTTGTATCAATTGTTTATAACAAGTTTGTAATAGATACGAAAAATTGGTATTATGGCAAACGTTTAATGACGATTGCATTCGAAACGGCTATTTGAGAATTCCCACATACTGTATAAACTTTGTGTAATTGCAACACCGTTAATATTGAGTTACAACATACTTAGAGATTTTACTGTCACAAACTCGCGTTGTATTTTCAATTTGTCAGATTGCTACGTAACTTTAACTATAATAGAGGAGATGTCCTATGAGACAGAAACGCTGTCACAAGATAGGATTAATGAGAGGGAAGTCCAGAGACTCAAGTCGGACGACTAGGTGCTAGGCGCATGGCGCACTGGGCCTAGTCCTGCTGGTCAGGATGGATGGACTCAAGTGTTTCGAAACCATGGCAGAAGTTGGTTTTATACTCTTCGGTGCCCTCGTTATCTGTGCTTTACTAGAGGTCGTTGGATATGACCTGCGTGGCATACCGGTTTACGCTTCGTCTCCGCATAGCGGCTGAGATTGCGTTATCGTAAAACCGAGCGTTGGCTAAATGCACTGCCTGATTGTGCTTAAATGCGCGACGTACAAATTAAATACATTATTTGAAGTACAACTTATAATGTGCTACTGACGCTAGCATTACACTACAAAAGAAGTTATTCATACAATTAACGTCATAGATAAAATGTCCTTATTTTTCTTATCTACAGGGTGTGTAAAAATTCGCGTACCAGCTCTCCGTAACTTTATTCCTTGGACAATAATAAGGCGAAATTTTTATAGTGAAAAGCCACCAGATGCTTCCTCAATTCGTGCGAAACCTTCAAAGTTCAAAATTGGCAACGCGAAAAGGAAGCCATTTTTTCAAAATGTTACTTTATGCATAGATTAAGTAACTACGGCAACAATTTAGTTTTGTTTATCATTTAATAGGTATTTAAGTAACAAGGAATGTAAGGACCTATTATATTAACATTTGAGGTAGGCAAGTACTAGCCAAGGCGAAGCCTGCCGAAAATGTTAATAGGCGATACATTCCCAATTATCTTTATATATTTTTCTCGCTGCTTATCGAAGTTTTGCTAGATTTTTTTAAAAATAGTTTGGTTTGTCACCTGTCATCGAGATTAATTTTCGTGAGTCGTGCTACCTGTGAGTGTCACATGCCACATAAACACTTGCAATTATAAACCAAACGTTGAAGTCTGCATCCTGCGTTGTTAATTATATTATCCTAGGAACTTAATAATAATATTAGGTTCCGTTGTCAAGGGAAAGCAGCAAACAAATATAATCGCCGACTTACACGTTTTGTTACTAAGGCTGTATCACTGACTTACATGATCGACAGCAGGAGAAAGTACTAAAAATATACTAGTTTTCATCATTTCAATTCACATATTTGGCAATATTGCAAATTCAAAACGACATTGTCATGATGTGGAGTATATTGATGTAGTGACAAATTACTCTGTCCTTTCGTCATCATATTTTTTAGTGGTTATAATACATATGCTTGGAGTTTACTTATGCAGAATATGCTGATATGCAAATGGTTAATGGAGTGTGCTAGGGAAACGCTACGCTTGTCCTGCAGAATACCCCGGAAGATTTCCAAATCGCCGTCAACCTTCCAGAAATGTATTTACACGGTTAGATTGCAAATTTAAAAAAAACGGATGAGTCATGCCAATGAGACAGGATACAGGAAAGCCACGAACTCAACACATTCCCAACGAAAAGATAGCGTTTCAAAACGCTGTCTCAGAAAATCCATGCTGCATTACCAGAGGCGTTACAAGATTATTTCATATTAGAGGTAATAAAATGATCTTTCAAGTTGTAAAGGACAATCGCCAATATCTTTACAGCTTTTTTAAAGTATACCCTTTATTGCCTGGAGATTATCTTCATCGAGTCCATTTTAGCAATTGTTTTTTAGCTAAAATTCAAGAACAGCGAACCTTCCACCATAATATTCTATACACGGATAAAGCAATATTCACAAGAGATGAAATATTTAACAGTCATAATTTACATGAGTGGAGACACGAAAATCTTTATTATAAGCGACCATCTGGGCACCAACATCGTGTTTCACATTTTCAACATTTGGGTGGGAATAATCGGCACAATAGTAATTGTACCACATATCTTACCCAATAGATTAAATGCCAAAGGTTATCTACATGAAGTACTGAAGTACTTTCAGGTTTGTTGGAAGATATTCCACTAGCTATTAGGCAGAATATGATATACCTGTTGTTAGATAACCATTACAATCGGATTTGACAAGGAGAATGTGCACCTACAGAATGGCCCCCAATATCAGCAAATTTGAATGTTTTGGATTATTTTGCATGGGGATTTATCAAAATAATAATTTACGATAGCAGAATTAAAACAAAGAATACGAAATGCAGTTCAACAAATTACGCCTCAGATGTTACAGAATGCAAAATTCAATTCTATGACGAATTCTATGACGGGCTACTGCATGTATTAAAAACAATGACGATCACTTTGAGCAGTTACTGTATTTTATTCGTATTTTTTTTCCGAAAAACAATACTGCGTGAAGGTTATATGCGAGTTTTGACACTGTCAGCTTAATAGGAACGGCTGGGATTGCCAGGTAATGAACGCAACCATTTGTTAGCGTTGCCTTCTGATTCTTCAAGATAGTGTCGTAGGCAGTTACCCAGGCCAAGGTCAGTGGAGGTGCCCTGTACAGTCCTACGCCACTAATTTGTTGCTGACTGTCCAATACGTCGACACTTACGAGTATTCCCAGTATGCCCCAAATTAGAAAGGCAATAACGTAGATTTGTGCATCGGAAGAATCGTGATACCAAAAGAAAGGTAAAACCATTAAAAACCAAATAGACATAAGCTTAAGTACAAGGCCCTTTTAGAATTCAAGAAAATATTGCATCAAAATACAATAAGCCCAAAATATTATTTGCAATGTAATAATAAGTACCCAAAACGTTCAAGTACGCAAGGTAACGAGTTCATCTTAAATTTTAAAATGAGACAATTTACAAACGCCAAAATACCTACCGTTCAACTCACAAACTGGCACCTTATTTGGCTCAAAAAAATTCTAAACGTTGCAACACAAAACGCTTAAAAGTATCAACGTTATATGCTACAAGTATCGAAACGTAACAATTTCAAAACTAACTAAACCGGCAATATTCCAAAATACCAAGCCGTACAAGTAAAAATACGACTAGATATACGAAAGGTTTAATAAAAAAAGTGTTCTCGCAAAACAAGAATTTAAATTAAAACAACAACCATTTGCTGTTTATTTTTTGTGTGTGAAATATAGGTTCTTCTATGACTAAGTTCACTTACAATTTCAAAATGCATAAACTATGAATTGTCTAATCAATCTAGCTTAAAAATTATTTTTAGCATTAACAACACATTTGGGAAAGCAGTCTTAACAAACACCTAGGGCAGAGTAACCAGAGAACGTCAGGTGCACGATCGCACTGTGATAATGGGAATAAAATTTACGTATGGTGTATTACCAGTTGCATGAAAACAGTACGACGTCCCTCTAACTAACGAACACAAGTTCTTTGTAAGGTCCCAGGTGGTGTAGCTTGAACAAGCGTCCACGTTCGATCAGTAGAGTTAAGCAACGCTCTTTCTGGTCAGAACTTGGATGGAAGTTCCACGGCTGCATCTCTCGGCGCTTCGTGGTACGGCTATCGCGGAAAAAAGTTGGTCCCGGCGGTCATAATAACATCATGACAGTCGTTAGTGGGGTTGGAAGTCCCCATAAAATGTACAGCGATGTTTATAATTGACCTAACGGCTGTTGGCTAAGCACTAAATAAATAAATAAATAAATCTTGTTTTCTAGCCAGATTACAGTTCTATAAAAGGGTACGTATATTTTCTAATAAAAGGAAACACATAGTTAACGTAGGCTTTATTGGAAATTAAATTCGGTTTGATCAAACAACGTACCGCAAGTGATGTCAATGCCGTAGAATGTGCAATTAATTCAAATATGTGACCTCGGGGCACACAACAATAACCGGTGCAAGATTGAAGGGAGATGAGAAAGCTTTCTGCTGAAGAAGGCGAATTCTCAAAACAATTCAAACACGATTCAATACTACCTGCAGGCAAAGTACCCTGCTTTTCATTATAGTAGAGAGGCCAAACTAAATTATCTCGTCAAATAACGATTTTCGTGGGACTGAGTAGCTTTATACCGACAAGTGGTACCTTCTTATTCGGTGGTGTTTCCTGAGTATGAAAAATCATGTTGTCGCTTTCTCAGCCTGTGTAGAGAAGAGCTATGCCGTCACTAATATGGCCATTCTTGGTTCCAGGTTTTAGTACAGTAAAGCTAGGGTTTAACCCAAACATCCAAAAAAAAGTTCTACCCAGCAGGAAACTGTTTAGTACCCTCCTCTCAATAGGTGGTAAAAAGTTGCACAACATTGCGCGTCGGGTTTAGGAGGGAGGGGGGTGGAAATGTGGTAAAATGGTAGGTTTCAACAGTTTTATAGTTTTTCGCAAATATCTCGTTAACTGCAAGGTTTAGCGCAAACTTTATCTTATAAAAAATTAATCTATATTTAATTTACAATAAAAATGGTGTTATGCATTTTTGACTTCCCGACAAGGGTTACAGAGATATGGAAGGGGGAATGATGTCATTATTTTCCGGTTAGCTTGGGATTCATCGTATTCACTTAAAAATGAGTGTGTTTCGTTATAAAAAGTACTTAGTGATGCATCAATAAGATAGGAACATTTGCCTGTGTGTATGTATGTATGTTGGTACAGAGCTGGCAACTCTGCTACCATATAGATGGAAACACCAAATGCTGAAGAATCGTCGAAAGACGCCCTATGCTTCTACAGGAGCAAAAACGAATGATGATGATGATGATGTATGTACGGCTATATGTATGTATATGATAATATATCTACATTGCTCCCCTCCTTTGTCGCTTTTATCTTCATTTTGCCTATTTTTCTCTTTGAATAATTCATTATATCGTTTTTTTCGTTCCCATTTGTGTTCTTATAATTACACCTACTTAAATTACCTCTATCTTTTGTCATATCATCCTAAAAAGATAAAATCATGTGGATATCATTGAAACAGGGTTAACTACAAACTTTATCTAATAAGCTGTAATACAAAAAATAATGGAAATTGTTTTCTTCACAATACATGGTTTTCAGTAAATTCAATGTTCTTCAATGAAAAGTGGTATGTACAACGTTCAAGGTAGTTACATAATAATAAATAACAGCAATCAGTAACATAAAAACCTTCAAGCTTTTTTTCATGTTGAATATTATCTTCATCGATGCCGTCGTCAATAATTAGTGCATCTGTGTTGGTGCACCTATGTCCGGAGCAATTCTTGCACATATTTGAGCATTTCAAGCCACTCTGTCGATGCTTACAGTTTCTGACACACCCCACATTACAAGTGTAAACAATGAGGGACAGCAATTTTTCAGGATCAGCTGCCTTTGTGGTTGCAACTGGACGCACATAACCACCAATCCTTTTACAACCCCATTTTAGTGAATCTTTATTGAGATTGAGCCATTGCTGCACTTGATGGTAAACTCTATAAGAGTGTTGTTGTGCAGCTGCTGAAGTAGGGAAAAGTACAGCCAACCTGAAATTTGTGTGTACAGGCTTCTTTGCGATGGTTTACAAATAACATTGATGGCGCAGATTATCCAAATTATCTGCATTTGTTGATGCAAATATCGAAAGGAAGAAATGGTTTCCAGCCAGTTACTGCATCTGGGTCTGCATTTGGGTGGTTAAAAGTCAACTGCTTTAAGTAAAATTCCTTGTCACGTCGCACGCTTTCAGAAGGCGTTATTTTTCCCTTTCTATAAATTGAAGAGGCGGTATCACATCCGGCGAAAGTGTAAACTGCCAAGAGAACATCCTTCATTTTCCCGATACCACGCTGAATGTCTCCAATGCAGTAAACTTTTTCTTCTTGGTTATACCTTTATTCGGTGCAACCATCTTCAACTGTTTGAATGCTGGAGCATGAAAAACCAACAAGACCAATAAATCGGTGTCATTGCCAATTACGATACCTTCTGTTTCCTTCTTTAATTCCTCAATTGTAACGATCTTGGTGTCAGCATCACATTCTGCCTGAATCACTTTGCAGCCAGCTTGCTGTAAGTGTACAGTGATGAGAGTAATCAGTTGTATCTTGTTCTTAATACTAGTTAGAAATTTTGCTTGTTCTAGAGTGACATTAATTCCATCTTTCACTTTCACTTCAACATGTGTAGTAGTGGATGATCTGCGTAAATGTTATTCGTCTTTTATGCTGGGTGCTTTACCATAACCACCTGGCCTCCCCACTTCTTTGAACACTTTATATAATACCTACACTTGGAGAGAATATTACGAGTTCATAGGCATGATTTTTGCTTTTTTGACAAACAGAAAAAGTTACATTTTTACCCCCTCTATATTTCCGTAATCCTTTACTGCAGTGCAAAAATTCATACGACCATTTTTATTGTAAATTAAATGTACATTAATTTTGTATAAGATCAAGTTTGCGCTAAACCTTGCAGTTAACGAGATATTTGCGAAAAACTGTAAAACTGTTGAAACCTACCATTTTACCATCTTTGTGACGTCATAGCTCCTCACTCCACAGGCTGAGAAAGCGACAACAGGAGTTTTTCTACTAAGGAAACACCGCTGATTACAATGGTATCACTTGTCGGTATAAACCTACTCAGTCCCACGAAAATAATTATTAATTCACTTGGCCTCCCTACTATTAGGTCAGTAGAAAACTTCCCGTTAGGGATTCATCAAATAAAATTAGATTTATACTGAAGCATATTATAAATTGAGTACACGACTTTAATATCGCAGAATCTCGGCATTCAGTCCAATACCACCATTAACGATTCTGCATCGGTGGAGCGTTATGGGACGAAGAACTGCATCGCCCTGTGGTGCACGGATTTCCAATAACTTCCTTCTTAAGGGTGCAACAGTGAGATTTTACAGGAACTGATTTGCCATGTGGTTTCAAGGTTCCTAACAGCTGTATGTAGTTTTTTCCTCTCACCACTAACAGTCTGTACTTCCTCGAATATAGCGGGTAGAGAAGTTTATTAAAGTGTATAGAGCCTCTTACTAAAAGCGCTACAAAATATGAAAGGAATGAGAATTGGAAAAAACGCATTAAATTGAGTAATGTAAAGAGGTCACAATAAAACAGTTGATACCTCGGTGTTATCGCGCTGCATTTTCACGCCAAAGATCCTCATACGGGTAAAATCTATTTAGGATAATTCATATAGATCTTAATTGCGGCATCGATTCGCAAATCCTAAATTGACAACCATAAATAAAGGCTATAATAATAATCGATCACCACCTGCTAGTGTGAAAACTTAAACTGCCATCGCTTCCAGAATTCCACAATTCTGGTCGAAGACAGCCGGAGCTCGGCGCGCAAAATATCAAATTTAATTTTGAAATTTAAACTGGCCAGGCAATAGCCTGGAATCAAAATGCATCACTGTAAAGCTGGAAAATTTTGCACCGTAACAACACGCCCAGTATAATATTCACCATGATCAAAGTATTTCAAGTTTTGGAATTTAAAACATATTAATTTCCTTTGTGTAGAACGGAAACATTCGCAAGTCTTTGTATATGCTCGAGCCTAAACATATTTGTAAATGTAAATTAAATAAAGCATTATCATGAGCTTTCATTATGAGTTTTATATTATCCGTAAGCCGTAGAAATTTAGATGTAATAACTTTTATTACCTTAATTAGGATATATTATAAAAGGCAGTTAATATTATAAACTAGCTTTATTTTCATCCAGCTCTCCCAAAATTTGAAAACCAATCTTACTTCATTAAATTATTTTAATCTATATAATTAAAGTTACCACCCGCTAGCAGCTAATTTACAAACCAAAAAACTATTAAGTAAGATATAATCACTTATAATACCATGAGTAGTCAAAGTTATGTCGCTTATCTTTGCTGTGGTATCAGGAATGTCCATTGCGCTTAGGTTCGAGGTAACCGCAGTGGACATGAGTAGTGATACTACCGCAAAAATATTCTACTTAACTTTGACTAAGAATGGCATTCGAGAGACTATTCAATGAACAAAACTACTTTTTCAAATTAGTTTTTAGTAAATCTAGCAACAAACTACGCAATTTCTATAGTAACAGAACACTAATATTGACTTTTTTCTAATAAATATCACATTTGTTTACAATATTCTCATATAATTTTATAAGAGCATTAATTCTTTCCAGTTTTTTTTTTGAGTTTGTTCCAACAACGTCGTATTAATTTGCCCGAGCGGGACGCGAGCGCAAATTAGAATGTTGTTGGAATGCACAAAAAATCATTTCCGGATATGAATTAATGCTCGAATGCAGATTCGGTAAGAAAATCGTAACGATACAAACCCTCACAGTTAGGTTGGTATATCTACAAAAAATTTCCAAGAAATTTTGTTGTTGTCTTGGTTATGGCTCGTGAACTAAGTTTTCTATTGGTCATTAATGAGTGTCGTACGATTTTCAAGGGTAATACCACAAGAGGTGAACATTTTGTTAGAATTTTTTTGGTTCACATGCAAATTATTGTGTTTAAATTTCGCGAAACCAAAACTGCGTTAAAAATTTGAGCAGTTTTTATTGAGAAAAATTTGCAATAATTTACATGTTAACGAAAATTTTTTACCTTGAGTGGTATTTGGAAAGATTATTCAACAATATGGGTATATGTCTCTTACCGTGTTCGACAGCACACATTTTTAACGTTTTCCACTATTAATTCAATACTGGAGCATCCAACACGATTATTACGAGTTTTTAGAACGACGCCGATTAAAAGCTTTACTTTGACTTTTGTCAGTCAAAGGCTACTCACTAAATTGAAATCATTGAAACCAATCTGGCTCGCGGGAAAACACTGCGACATTAGGTGTTTGCAAATATAGTCAATTTTGATTGGTCGTTTTTGACAAATTGAACAATTTTCATTGGTTCGTTCATTATAGTGTCGAATAATCAAGGGTAATACGACAAAAGATAAACATTTTTTAAGAATATTTTTCGTTCTCAAGCAAATAATTGCGTTTAAATTTCTCGAAACCAAAACTGCGTTAAAAATTCCGCGAGACCGCAGGTCGAGTGCAATTTGAGCAATTTTTGTTCAGAGAAATTTGCAATAATTTTCATGTTGACGAAAAAAATTCTCTTAGAAAATTTTGCCTTGAGTGGTATTTGGAAACATTATTCAACAATATGGCTAGATGACTTTTATCGTGTTCGACAGCACATATTTTTAACGTTTTTCACTATTAATTCAATACTGGAGCTTCCAACACGATTATCATGAGTTTCTAGAACGGCGCCCATTTGCAAACTTCACTTTGACGTTTTGGTGAAATGTCAGTCAAAGGCTATATACTCACTAAATTGAAATTATTGAAACCAATCTGGCTCGCGTGAAAACACTGCGACATTAGGTGTTTTCAAATACAGTCAACTTTGATTGGTCGCTTTTGACAAATTGAACAATTTTCATTGGTTCGTTTATTATAGTGTCGAATAATCAAGGGTAATACCACAAGAAGTGGATATATTTTTGACAAATATTTTGCCGTTTCCATGTAAATTATTGCGTTTAAATTTTACGATACAAAATTTAAAAATCTCACGAGCCGAAGGCGAGTGACATTTAAACTGATTTTGTTGAGTGAAATTTGCAATAATTTACATGTTAACGAAACATTTTTACCTTGAGTGGTATTTGGAAAGATTATTCAACAATATGGGTAGATGACTCTTACCGTGTTCGACAGCACACATTTTTAACGTTTTTCCACTATTAATTCAATACTGGAGCATCCAACACGATTATTACGAGTTTTTAGAACGACGCCGATTAAAAGCTTTACTTTGACTTTTGTCAGTCAAAGGCTACTCACTAAATTGAAATCATTGAAACCAATCTGGCTCGCGTGAAAACACTGCGACATTAAGGGCCGGTTGCAGAAAGCAATGTTAAGTCTGGTGTTAGCTAACGTCGCGTCAAAGCGAACAAAATCGAATCAAATTTTGTTTACTAATGTATTAGTTACCATAGGCATTTGAGATTTGATTCGTTTTTGTTCACTTTGACGTCGCGTTAGCTAACACCAGACTTAACATTGCTTTCTGCAACCGGCCCTAGGTGTTTGCAAATATAGTCAATTTTGATTGGTCGTTTTTGACAAATTGAACAATTTTCATTGGTTCGTTCATTATAGTGTCGAATAATCAAGGGTAATACGACAAAAGGTAAACATTTTTTAAGAATATTTTTCGTTCTCAAGCAAATAATTGCGTTTAAATTTCTCGAAACCAAAACTGCGTTAAAAATTCCGCGAGACCGCAGGTCGAGTGGAATTTGAGCAATTTTTGTTCAGAGAAATTTGCAATAATTTTCATGTTGACGAAAAAAATTCTCTTAAAAAATTTTGCCTTGAGTGGTATTTGGAAACATTATTCAACAATATGGCTAGATGACTTTTATCGTGTTCGACAGCACATATTTTTAACGTTTTTCACTATTAATTCAATACTGGAGCTTCCAACACGATTATCATGAGTTTCTAGAACGGCGCCCATTTGCAAACTTCACTTTGACGTTTTGGTGAAATGTCAGTCAAAGGCTATATACTCACTAGATTGAAATCAATGAAACCAATCGGGCTCGCGTGAAAACACTGCGACATTAAGTGTTTCCAAATACAGTCAACTTTGATTGGTCGCTTTTGACAAATTGAACAATTTTCATTGGTTCGTTTATTATAGTGTCGAATAATCAAGGGTAATACCACAAGAAGTGGATATATTTTTGACAAATATTTTGCCGTTTCCATGTAAATTATTGCGTTTAAATTTTACGATACAAAATTTAAAAATCTCACGAGCCGAAGGCGAGTGACATTTAAACTGATTTTGTTGAGTGAAATTTGCAATAATTTACATGTTAACGAAACATTTTTACCTTGAGTGGTATTTGGAAAGATTATTCAACAATATGGGTAGATGACTCTTACCGTGTTCGACAGCACACATTTTTAACGTTTTTCCACTATTAATTCAATACTGGAGCATCCAACACGATTATTACGAGTTTTTAGAACGACGCCGATTAAAAGCTTTACTTTGACTTTTGTCAGTCAAAGGCTACTCACTAAATTGAAATCATTGAAACCAATCTGGCTCGCGTGAAAACACTGCGACATTAAGGGCCGGTTGCAGAAAGCAATGTTAAGTCTGGTGTTAGCTAACGTCGCGTCAAAGCGAACAAAATCGAATCAAATTTTGTTTACTAATGTATTAGTTACCATAGGCATTTGAGATTTGATTCGTTTTTGTTCACTTTGACGTCGCGTTAGCTAACACCAGACTTAACATTGCTTTCTGCAACCGGCCCTAGGTGTTTGCAAATATAGTCAATTTTGATTGGTCGTTTTTGACAAATTGAACAATTTTCATTGGTTCGTTCATTATAGTGTCGAATAATCAAGGGTAATACGACAAAAGGTAAACATTTTTTAAGAATATTTTTCGTTCTCAAGCAAATAATTGCGTTTAAATTTCTCGAAACCAAAACTGCGTTAAAAATTCCGCGAGACCGCAGGTCGAGTGGAATTTGAGCAATTTTTGTTCAGAGAAATTTGCAATAATTTTCATGTTGACGAAAAAAATTCTCTTAAAAAATTTTGCCTTGAGTGGTATTTGGAAACATTATTCAACACTATGGCTAGATGACTTTTATCGTGTTCGACAGCACATATTTTTAACGTTTTTCACTATTAATTCAATACTGGAGCTTCCAACACGATTATCATGAGTTTCTAGAACGGCGCCCATTTGCAAACTTCACTTTGACGTTTTGGTGAAATGTCAGTCAAAGGCTATATACTCACTAGATTGAAATCAATGAAACCAATCGGGCTCGCGTGAAAACACTGCGACATTAAGTGTTTCCAAATACAGTCAACTTTGATTGGTCGCTTTTGACAAATTGAACAATTTTCATTGGTTCGTTTATTATAGTGTCGAATAATCAAGGGTAATACCTCAAGAAGTGGATATATTTTTGACAAATATTTTGCCGTTTCCATGTAAATTATTGCGTTTAAATTTTACGATACAAAATTTAAAAATCTCACGAGCCGAAGGCGAGTGACATTTAAACTGATTTTGTTGAGTGAAATTTGCAATAATTTACATGTTAACGAAACATTTTTACCTTGAGTGGTATTTGGAAAGATTATTCAACAATATGGGTAGATGACTCTTACCGTGTTCGACAGCACACATTTTTAACGTTTATCCACTATTAATTCAATACTGGAGCATCCAACACGATTATTACGAGTTTTTAGAACGACGCCGATTAAAAGCTTTACTTTGACTTTTGTCAGTCAAAGGCTACTCACTAAATTGAAATCATTGAAACCAATCTGGCTCGCGTGAAAACACTGCGACATTAAGGGCCGGTTGCAGAAAGCAATGTTAAGTCTGGTGTTAGCTAACGTCGCGTCAAAGCGAACAAAATCGAATCAAATTTTGTTTACTAATGTATTAGTTACCATAGGCATTTGAGATTTGATTCGTTTTTGTTCACTTTGACGTCGCGTTAGCTAACACCAGACTTAACATTGCTTTCTGCAACCGGCCCTAGGTGTTTGCAAATATAGTCAATTTTGATTGGTCGTTTTTGACAAATTGAACAATTTTCATTGGTTCGTTCATTATAGTGTCGAATAATCAAGGGTAATACGACAAAAGGTAAACATTTTTTAAGAATATTTTTCGTTCTCAAGCAAATAATTGCGTTTAAATTTCTCGAAACCAAAACTGCGTTAAAAATTCCGCGAGACCGCAGGTCGAGTGGAATTTGAGCAATTTTTGTTCAGAGAAATTTGCAATAATTTTCATGTTGACGAAAAAAATTCTCTTAAAAAATTTTGCCTTGAGTGGTATTTGGAAACATTATTCAACAATATGGCTAGATGACTTTTATCGTGTTCGACAGCACATATTTTTAACGTTTTTCACTATTAATTCAATACTGGAGCTTCCAACACGATTATCATGAGTTTCTAGAACGGCGCCCATTTGCAAACTTCACTTTGACGTTTTGGTGAAATGTCAGTCAAAGGCTATATACTCACTAAATTGAAATTATTGAAACCAATCTGGCTCGCGTGAAAACACTGCGACATTAGGTGTTTTCAAATACAGTCAACTTTGATTGGTCGCTTTTGACAAATTGAACAATTTTCATTGGTTCGTTTATTATAGTGTCGAATAATCAAGGGTAATACCACAAGAAGTGGATATATTTTTGACAAATATTTTGCCGTTTCCATGTAAATTATTGCGTTTAAATTTTACGATACAAAATTTAAAAATCTCACGAGCCGAAGGCGAGTGACATTTAAACTGATTTTGTTGAGTGAAATTTGCAATAATTTACATGTTAACGAAACATTTTTACCTTGAGTGGTATTTGGAAAGATTATTCAACAATATGGGTAGATGACTCTTACCGTGTTCGACAGCACACATTTTTAACGTTTTTCCACTATTAATTCAATACTGGAGCATCCAACACGATTATTACGAGTTTTTAGAACGACGCCGATTAAAAGCTTTACTTTGACTTTTGTCAGTCAAAGGCTACTCACTAAATTGAAATCATTGAAACCAATCTGGCTCGCGTGAAAACACTGCGACATTAAGGGCCGGTTGCAGAAAGCAATGTTAAGTCTGGTGTTAGCTAACGTCGCGTCAAAGCGAACAAAATCGAATCAAATTTTGTTTACTAATGTATTAGTTACCATAGGCATTTGAGATTTGATTCGTTTTTGTTCACTTTGACGTCGCGTTAGCTAACACCAGACTTAACATTGCTTTCTGCAACCGGCCCTAGGTGTTTGCAAATATAGTCAATTTTGATTGGTCGTTTTTGACAAATTGAACAATTTTCATTGGTTCGTTCATTATAGTGTCGAATAATCAAGGGTAATACGACAAAAGGTAAACATTTTTTAAGAATATTTTTCGTTCTCAAGCAAATAATTGCGTTTAAATTTCTCGAAACCAAAACTGCGTTAAAAATTCCGCGAGACCGCAGGTCGAGTGGAATTTGAGCAATTTTTGTTCAGAGAAATTTGCAATAATTTTCATGTTGACGAAAAAAATTCTCTTAGAAAATTTTGCCTTGAGTGGTATTTGGAAACATTATTCAACAATATGGCTAGATGACTTTTATCGTGTTCGACAGCACATATTTTTAACGTTTTTCACTATTAATTCAATACTGGAGCTTCCAACACGATTATCATGAGTTTCTAGAACGGCGCCCATTTGCAAACTTCACTTTGACGTTTTGGTGAAATGTCAGTCAAAGGCTATATACTCACTAAATTGAAATTATTGAAACCAATCTGGCTCGCGTGAAAACACTGCGACATTAGGTGTTTTCAAATACAGTCAACTTTGATTGGTCGCTTTTGACAAATTGAACAATTTTCATTGGTTCGTTTATTATAGTGTCGAATAATCAAGGGTAATACCACAAGAAGTGGATATATTTTTGACAAATATTTTGCCGTTTCCATGTAAATTATTGCGTTTAAATTTTACGATACAAAATTTAAAAATCTCACGAGCCGAAGGCGAGTGACATTTAAACTGATTTTGTTGAGTGAAATTTGCAATAATTTACATGTTAACGAAACATTTTTACCTTGAGTGGTATTTGGAAAGATTATTCAACAATATGGGTAGATGACTCTTACCGTGTTCGACAGCACACATTTTTAACGTTTTTCCACTATTAATTCAATACTGGAGCATCCAACACGATTATTACGAGTTTTTAGAACGACGCCGATTAAAAGCTTTACTTTGACTTTTGTCAGTCAAAGGCTACTCACTAAATTGAAATCATTGAAACCAATCTGGCTCGCGTGAAAACACTGCGACATTAAGGGCCGGTTGCAGAAAGCAATGTTAAGTCTGGTGTTAGCTAACGTCGCGTCAAAGCGAACAAAATCGAATCAAATTTTGTTTACTAATGTATTAGTTACCATAGGCATTTGAGATTTGATTCGTTTTTGTTCACTTTGACGTCGCGTTAGCTAACACCAGACTTAACATTGCTTTCTGCAACCGGCCCTAGGTGTTTGCAAATATAGTCAATTTTGATTGGTCGTTTTTGACAAATTGAACAATTTTCATTGGTTCGTTCATTATAGTGTCGAATAATCAAGGGTAATACGACAAAAGGTAAACATTTTTTAAGAATATTTTTCGTTCTCAAGCAAATAATTGCGTTTAAATTTCTCGAAACCAAAACTGCGTTAAAAATTCCGCGAGACCGCAGGTCGAGTGGAATTTGAGCAATTTTTGTTCAGAGAAATTTGCAATAATTTTCATGTTGACGAAAAAAATTCTCTTAAAAAATTTTGCCTTGAGTGGTATTTGGAAACATTATTCAACAATATGGCTAGATGACTTTTATCGTGTTCGACAGCACATATTTTTAACGTTTTTCACTATTAATTCAATACTGGAGCTTCCAACACGATTATCATGAGTTTCTAGAACGGCGCCCATTTGCAAACTTCACTTTGACGTTTTGGTGAAATGTCAGTCAAAGGCTATATACTCACTAGATTGAAATCATTGAAACCAATCGGGCTCGCGTGAAAACACTGCGACATTAAGTGTTTCCAAATACAGTCAACTTTGATTGGTCGCTTTTGACAAATTGAACAATTTTCATTGGTTCGTTTATTATAGTGTCGAATAATCAAGGGTAATACCTCAAGAAGTGGATATATTTTTGACAAATATTTTGCCGTTTCCATGTAAATTATTGCGTTTAAATTTTACGATACAAAATTTAAAAATCTCACGAGCCGAAGGCGAGTGACATTTAAACTGATTTTGTTGAGTGAAATTTGCAATAATTTACATGTTAACGAAACATTTTTACCTTGAGTGGTATTTGGAAAGATTATTCAACAATATGGGTAGATGACTCTTACCGTGTTCGACAGCACACATTTTTAACGTTTTTCCACTATTAATTCAATACTGGAGCATCCAACACGATTATTACGAGTTTTTAGAACGACGCCGATTAAAAGCTTTACTTTGACTTTTGTCAGTCAAAGGCTACTCACTAAATTGAAATCATTGAAACCAATCTGGCTCGCGTGAAAACACTGCGACATTAGGTGTTTGCAAATATAGTCAATTTTGATTGGTCGTTTTTGACAAATTGAACAATTTTCATTGGTTCGTTCATTATAGTGTCGAATAATCAAGGGTAATACGACAAAAGATAAACATTTTTTAAGAATATTTTTCGTTCTCAAGCAAATAATTGCGTTTAAATTTCTCGAAACCAAAACTGCGTTAAAAATTCCGCGAGACCGCAGGTCGAGTGCAATTTGAGCAATTTTTGTTCAGAGAAATTTGCAATAATTTTCATGTTGACGAAAAAAATTCTCTTAGAAAATTTTGCCTTGAGTGGTATTTGGAAACATTATTCAACAATATGGCTAGATGACTTTTATCGTGTTCGACAGCACATATTTTTAACGTTTTTCACTATTAATTCAATACTGGAGCTTCCAACACGATTATCATGAGTTTCTAGAACGGCGCCCATTTGCAAACTTCACTTTGACGTTTTGGTGAAATGTCAGTCAAAGGCTATATACTCACTAAATTGAAATTATTGAAACCAATCTGGCTCGCGTGAAAACACTGCGACATTAGGTGTTTTCAAATACAGTCAACTTTGATTGGTCGCTTTTGACAAATTGAACAATTTTCATTGGTTCGTTTATTATAGTGTCGAATAATCAAGGGTAATACCACAAGAAGTGGATATATTTTTGACAAATATTTTGCCGTTTCCATGTAAATTATTGCGTTTAAATTTTACGATACAAAATTTAAAAATCTCACGAGCCGAAGGCGAGTGACATTTAAACTGATTTTGTTGAGTGAAATTTGCAATAATTTACATGTTAACGAAACATTTTTACCTTGAGTGGTATTTGGAAAGATTATTCAACAATATGGGTAGATGACTCTTACCGTGTTCGACAGCACACATTTTTAACGTTTTTCCACTATTAATTCAATACTGGAGCATCCAACACGATTATTACGAGTTTTTAGAACGACGCCGATTAAAAGCTTTACTTTGACTTTTGTCAGTCAAAGGCTACTCACTAAATTGAAATCATTGAAACCAATCTGGCTCGCGTGAAAACACTGCGACATTAAGGGCCGGTTGCAGAAAGCAATGTTAAGTCTGGTGTTAGCTAACGTCGCGTCAAAGCGAACAAAATCGAATCAAATTTTGTTTACTAATGTATTAGTTACCATAGGCATTTGAGATTTGATTCGTTTTTGTTCACTTTGACGTCGCGTTAGCTAACACCAGACTTAACATTGCTTTCTGCAACCGGCCCTAGGTGTTTGCAAATATAGTCAATTTTGATTGGTCGTTTTTGACAAATTGAACAATTTTCATTGGTTCGTTCATTATAGTGTCGAATAATCAAGGGTAATACGACAAAAGGTAAACATTTTTTAAGAATATTTTTCGTTCTCAAGCAAATAATTGCGTTTAAATTTCTCGAAACCAAAACTGCGTTAAAAATTCCGCGAGACCGCAGGTCGAGTGGAATTTGAGCAATTTTTGTTCAGAGAAATTTGCAATAATTTTCATGTTGACGAAAAAAATTCTCTTAAAAAATTTTGCCTTGAGTGGTATTTGGAAACATTATTCAACAATATGGCTAGATGACTTTTATCGTGTTCGACAGCACATATTTTTAACGTTTTTCACTATTAATTCAATACTGGAGCTTCCAACACGATTATCATGAGTTTCTAGAACGGCGCCCATTTGCAAACTTCACTTTGACGTTTTGGTGAAATGTCAGTCAAAGGCTATATACTCACTAGATTGAAATCATTGAAACCAATCGGGCTCGCGTGAAAACACTGCGACATTAAGTGTTTCCAAATACAGTCAACTTTGATTGGTCGCTTTTGACAAATTGAACAATTTTCATTGGTTCGTTTATTATAGTGTCGAATAATCAAGGGTAATACCTCAAGAAGTGGATATATTTTTGACAAATATTTTGCCGTTTCCATGTAAATTATTGCGTTTAAATTTTACGATACAAAATTTAAAAATCTCACGAGCCGAAGGCGAGTGACATTTAAACTGATTTTGTTGAGTGAAATTTGCAATAATTTACATGTTAACGAAACATTTTTACCTTGAGTGGTATTTGGAAAGATTATTCAACAATATGGGTAGATGACTCTTACCGTGTTCGACAGCACACATTTTTAACGTTTATCCACTATTAATTCAATACTGGAGCATCCAACACGATTATTACGAGTTTTTAGAACGACGCCGATTAAAAGCTTTACTTTGACTTTTGTCAGTCAAAGGCTACTCACTAAATTGAAATCATTGAAACCAATCTGGCTCGCGTGAAAACACTGCGACATTAAGGGCCGGTTGCAGAAAGCAATGTTAAGTCTGGTGTTAGCTAACGTCGCGTCAAAGCGAACAAAATCGAATCAAATTTTGTTTACTAATGTATTAGTTACCATAGGCATTTGAGATTTGATTCGTTTTTGTTCACTTTGACGTCGCGTTAGCTAACACCAGACTTAACATTGCTTTCTGCAACCGGCCCTAGGTGTTTGCAAATATAGTCAATTTTGATTGGTCGTTTTTGACAAATTGAACAATTTTCATTGGTTCGTTCATTATAGTGTCGAATAATCAAGGGTAATACGACAAAAGGTAAACATTTTTTAAGAATATTTTTCGTTCTCAAGCAAATAATTGCGTTTAAATTTCTCGAAACCAAAACTGCGTTAAAAATTCCGCGAGACCGCAGGTCGAGTGGAATTTGAGCAATTTTTGTTCAGAGAAATTTGCAATAATTTTCATGTTGACGAAAAAAATTCTCTTAAAAAATTTTGCCTTGAGTGGTATTTGGAAACATTATTCAACAATATGGCTAGATGACTTTTATCGTGTTCGACAGCACATATTTTTAACGTTTTTCACTATTAATTCAATACTGGAGCTTCCAACACGATTATCATGAGTTTCTAGAACGGCGCCCATTTGCAAACTTCACTTTGACGTTTTGGTGAAATGTCAGTCAAAGGCTATATACTCACTAGATTGAAATCATTGAAACCAATCGGGCTCGCGTGAAAACACTGCGACATTAAGTGTTTCCAAATACAGTCAACTTTGATTGGTCGCTTTTGACAAATTGAACAATTTTCATTGGTTCGTTTATTATAGTGTCGAATAATCAAGGGTAATACCTCAAGAAGTGGATATATTTTTGACAAATATTTTGCCGTTTCCATGTAAATTATTGCGTTTAAATTTTACGATACAAAATTTAAAAATCTCACGAGCCGAAGGCGAGTGACATTTAAACTGATTTTGTTGAGTGAAATTTGCAATAATTTACATGTTAACGAAACATTTTTACCTTGAGTGGTATTTGGAAAGATTATTCAACAATATGGGTAGATGACTCTTACCGTGTTCGACAGCACACATTTTTAACGTTTTTCCACTATTAATTCAATACTGGAGCATCCAACACGATTATTACGAGTTTTTAGAACGACGCCGATTAAAAGCTTTACTTTGACTTTTGTCAGTCAAAGGCTACTCACTAAATTGAAATCATTGAAACCAATCTGGCTCGCGTGAAAACACTGCGACATTAGGTGTTTGCAAATATAGTCAATTTTGATTGGTCGTTTTTGACAAATTGAACAATTTTCATTGGTTCGTTCATTATAGTGTCGAATAATCAAGGGTAATACGACAAAAGATAAACATTTTTTAAGAATATTTTTCGTTCTCAAGCAAATAATTGCGTTTAAATTTCTCGAAACCAAAACTGCGTTAAAAATTCCGCGAGACCGCAGGTCGAGTGGAATTTGAGCAATTTTTGTTCAGAGAAATTTGCAATAATTTTCATGTTGACGAAAAAAATTCTCTTAAAAAATTTTGCCTTGAGTGGTATTTGGAAACATTATTCAACAATATGGCTAGATGACTTTTATCGTGTTCGACAGCACATATTTTTAACGTTTTTCACTATTAATTCAATACTGGAGCTTCCAACACGATTATCATGAGTTTCTAGAACGGCGCCCATTTGCAAACTTCACTTTGACGTTTTGGTGAAATGTCAGTCAAAGGCTATATACTCACTAGATTGAAATCATTGAAACCAATCGGGCTCGCGTGAAAACACTGCGACATTAAGTGTTTCCAAATACAGTCAACTTTGATTGGTCGCTTTTGACAAATTGAACAATTTTCATTGGTTCGTTTATTATAGTGTCGAATAATCAAGGGTAATACCTCAAGAAGTGGATATATTTTTGACAAATATTTTGCCGTTTCCATGTAAATTATTGCGTTTAAATTTTACGATACAAAATTTAAAAATCTCACGAGCCGAAGGCGAGTGACATTTAAACTGATTTTGTTGAGTGAAATTTGCAATAATTTACATGTTAACGAAACATTTTTACCTTGAGTGGTATTTGGAAAGATTATTCAACAATATGGGTAGATGACTCTTACCGTGTTCGACAGCACACATTTTTAACGTTTTTCCACTATTAATTCAATACTGGAGCATCCAACACGATTATTACGAGTTTTTAGAACGACGCCGATTAAAAGCTTTACTTTGACTTTTGTCAGTCAAAGGCTACTCACTAAATTGAAATCATTGAAACCAATCTGGCTCGCGTGAAAACACTGCGACATTAAGGGCCGGTTGCAGAAAGCAATGTTAAGTCTGGTGTTAGCTAACGTCGCGTCAAAGCGAACAAAATCGAATCAAATTTTGTTTACTAATGTGTTAGTTACCATAGGCATTTGAGATTTGATTCGTTTTTGTTCACTTTGACGTCGCGTTAGCTAACACCAGACTTAACATTGCTTTCTGCAACCGGCCCTAGGTGTTTGCAAATATAGTCAATTTTGATTGGTCGTTTTTGACAAATTGAACAATTTTCATTGGTTCGTTCATTATAGTGTCGAATAATCAAGGGTAATACGACAAAAGGTAAACATTTTTTAAGAATATTTTTCGTTCTCAAGCAAATAATTGCGTTTAAATTTCTCGAAACCAAAACTGCGTTAAAAATTCCGCGAGACCGCAGGTCGAGTGGAATTTGAGCAATTTTTGTTCAGAGAAATTTGCAATAATTTTCATGTTGACGAAAAAAATTCTCTTAAAAAATTTTGCCTTGAGTGGTATTTGGAAACATTATTCAACAATATGGCTAGATGACTTTTATCGTGTTCGACAGCACATATTTTTAACGTTTTTCACTATTAATTCAATACTGGAGCTTCCAACACGATTATCATGAGTTTCTAGAACGGCGCCCATTTGCAAACTTCACTTTGACGTTTTGGTGAAATGTCAGTCAAAGGCTATATACTCACTAGATTGAAATCATTGAAACCAATCGGGCTCGCGTGAAAACACTGCGACATTAAGTGTTTCCAAATACAGTCAACTTTGATTGGTCGCTTTTGACAAATTGAACAATTTTCATAGGTTCGTTTATTATAGTGTCGAATAATCAAGGGTAATACCACAAGAAGTGGATATATTTTTGACAAATATTTTGCCGTTTCCATGTAAATTATTGCGTTTAAATTTTACGATACAAAATTTAAAAATCTCACGAGCCGAAGGCGAGTGACATTTAAACTGATTTTGTTGAGTGAAATTTGCAATAATTTACATGTTAACGAAACATTTTTACCTTGAGTGGTATTTGGAAAGATTATTCAACAATATGGGTAGATGACTCTTACCGTATTCGACAGCACACATTTTTAACGTTTTTCCACTATTAATTCAATACTGGAGCATCCAACACGATTATTACGAGTTTTTAGAACGACGCCGATTAAAAGCTTTACTTTGACTTTTGTCAGTCAAAGGCTACTCACTAAATTGAAATCATTGAAACCAATCTGGCTCGCGTGAAAACACTGCGACATTAAGGGCCGGTTGCAGAAAGCAATGTTAAGTCTGGTGTTAGCTAACGTCGCGTCAAAGCGAACAAAATCGAATCAAATTTTGTTTACTAATGTATTAGTTACCATAGGCATTTGAGATTTGATTCGTTTTTGTTCACTTTGACGTCGCGTTAGCTAACACCAGACTTAACATTGCTTTCTGCAACCGGCCCTAGGTGTTTGCAAATATAGTCAATTTTGATTGGTCGTTTTTGACAAATTGAACAATTTTCATTGGTTCGTTCATTATAGTGTCGAATAATCAAGGGTAATACGACAAAAGGTAAACATTTTTTAAGAATATTTTTCGTTCTCAAGCAAATAATTGCGTTTAAATTTCTCGAAACCAAAACTGCGTTAAAAATTCCGCGAGACCGCAGGTCGAGTGGAATTTGAGCAATTTTTGTTCAGAGAAATTTGCAATAATTTTCATGTTGACGAAAAAAATTCTCTTAAAAAATTTTGCCTTGAGTGGTATTTGGAAACATTATTCAACAATATGGCTAGATGACTTTTATCGTGTTCGACAGCACATATTTTTAACGTTTTTCACTATTAATTCAATACTGGAGCTTCCAACACGATTATCATGAGTTTCTAGAACGGCGCCCATTTGCAAACTTCACTTTGACGTTTTGGTGAAATGTCAGT
Organism: Agriotes lineatus; assembly: GCA_940337035.1. Lineage (NCBI taxonomy): Eukaryota > Metazoa > Arthropoda > Insecta > Coleoptera > Elateridae > Agriotes > Agriotes lineatus. The sequence continues at coordinate 22,023 of CALNHX010009668.1, read as the reverse complement.
CAAAGGCTATATACTCACTAGATTGAAATCATTGAAACCAATCGGGCTCGCGTGAAAACACTGCGACATTAAGTGTTTCCAAATACAGTCAACTTTGATTGGTCGCTTTTGACAAATTGAACAATTTTCATTGGTTCGTTTATTATAGTGTCGAATAATCAAGGGTAATACCTCAAGAAGTGGATATATTTTTGACAAATATTTTGCCGTTTCCATGTAAATTATTGCGTTTAAATTTTACGATACAAAATTTAAAAATCTCACGAGCCGAAGGCGAGTGACATTTAAACTGATTTTGTTGAGTGAAATTTGCAATAATTTACATGTTAACGAAACATTTTTACCTTGAGTGGTATTTGGAAAGATTATTCAACAATATGGGTAGATGACTCTTACCGTGTTCGACAGCACACATTTTTAACGTTTTTCCACTATTAATTCAATACTTGAGCATCCAACACGATTATTACGAGTTTTTAGAACGACGCCGTTTTAAAAGCTTTACTTTGACTTTTGTCAGTCAAAGGCTACTCACTAAATTGAAATTATTGAAACCAATCTGGCTCGCGTGAAAACACTGCGACATTAGGTGTTTTCAAATACAGTCAACTTTGATTGGTCGCTTTTGACAAATTGAACAATTTTCATTGGTTCGTTTATTATAGTGTCGAATAATCAAGGGTAATACGACAAAAGGTAAACATTTTTTAAGAATATTTTTCGTTCGCAAGCAAATAATTGCGTTTAAATTTCTCGAAACCAAAACTGCGTTCAAAATTCCCCGAGACCGCAGGTCCAGTGGAATTTGAGCAGTTTTTGTTGAGAGAAATTTGCAATAATTTGCATGTTGACGAAAAAATTCTCTTAAAAAATTTTGCTTTGAGTGGTATTTAGAAAGATTATTCAACAATATGGGTAGATGACTTTTACCGTGTTCGACAGCACATATTTTAACGTTTTCCACTATTAATTCAATACTGGAGCTTCCAACACAATTATGATGAGTTTCTAGAACCACGCCGATTTGCAAACTTCACTTTGACGTTTCGGTGAAATGTCAGTCAAAGGCTATATACTCACTAAATTGAAATCATTGAAACCAATTGGGCTCGTGTGAAAACACTGCGACATTAAGTGTTTTCAAAGACAGTCAATTTTGATTGGCCGTTTCTGACAAATTGAGCAATTTTCATTGTTCGTTCATTATAGTGTTGAATAATCAAGGGTAATGCCACAAATAGTGGATATATTTTTGACAAATATTTTGCCGTTTCCATGTAAAGTATTGCGTTTAAATTTTACGATACAAAATTAAAAAATGGCACGAGCCGAAGGCGAGTGACATTTAAATGTGATTTTGTTAAGTGAAATTTGCAATAATTTCTATGGAAATGGCAAAATATTTAAAAAATATATATCTACTTCGAGTGGTATTTGGGACGACTATTTAACAATATTAATACATAACGGTTAACTTTATTGAAAAATAATCCAACAATTAATATAGTTATTCATTCTCAATTAAATTCAGCACAAGCCAAACTTTGTTCACACAGTTTGTTGGTGTTTAGTTTTGCGTAACCTGGCGATATCAATAAGGACAGAACATCGTTGGTAAGCGATATTTCGCAACAAGTCTATTTAGTTTTTGAGTAGGTACCTTGTTTTGTGAATATTTTGCATGGTGCCCAATATTCACTGATATACTACTGTTATTGGCTGAAAAAAACCAAATGTCTGCAATATGATTGGCTTATTTACGTTATAGTATTGAATAGCCACTTGAATACCTTCTAGAAAGATATATCCGCTGATATTTTTTTTTGATTGATCAAGAAATGTCAAAATGTGGATTTTCATTGGTCACTTTTTGACAGATGACAGCTGACATTGAATAGTCAAAATTATATAACGTGTGTCCCACAAGTCTTAGAATCTGGGTTAGCCATGAAGCAAGAGGAGCATGTCGTTTCTAGGATTGTACAGCATGCATCCAATAACCAAATTACGTTAGGTGGCCCAGACTACATAAACGAAGCCAAAAGGCGCTGAATAGACTACATACTAGAAAAAGCGGGTACTACATGGTACCATATGGCTCAAGACAGATCAGAATGGAAGAAACAAGGACAGGCCTATGTCCAAGGGTGGACGAAGAAGGGCTGCTAGAGAAGAAGAAAATGAACATTAGTAAGGAATATTGATAGCTTTGAATTATTTATTATTTGAGGTGATCCTGGGGTAACGTTGACTTTTCGTCTCTCTTTTCTAGGACCATCGCCAATTCTGGAAAAAAAATCGTTCTTTACTTGATTAGTTGACTAATTCGTTGGTGCATAGTAGTAGATTATGCAATAAGGGAGAGAAATGCGTTATTTTGCTGAGGTACAATTTCTGACTCGAGGGCGAAGCCCGAGAGTCAGAAATTGCACTGAAGCAAAATAGCATTCTCTCCGAGTTGCATATACTATTTTTTTCACGTTGCAGGAAGATTTAAAACGAAAACCCGTTTTTTTAAACGTCATTTATTGACATTTTAGTTACAATTATTTTAAAATTAGTAGCCTTTGGTAAATTTTAAAGTTGGTGGCACTGTAAGTCATTATGACAAGAGCTCACAATTATGTCAAATTCGAGGTTAGTAGCTTAGGTTTTGCGTCAGTTTATGTCAAAACTGATGTGAAACCTAACGGTTTTGCGTCAGTTTATGTCAAAACGGACGCGAAACCTAACCTGATAACCCCGAATTTACCATAGATTACCATAGATACAGTAACATTTTTTACTTTAGTCACTAGGGGCTAAAGTAATTACTTCTGTCCCTAGAGAGTAAATGAGCTACTTTAGTCCCTGAAATAAGTGACTAAAGTGCCAACTTTAGTCCCGCAAGTGAAAAAACTGCTATTATTATCACTTTATTGCCAAAGCAAGTCATTTCCAGCCTGCTACTTTTATCATTTACAGGATTCCATCAACGTTATTCTCATTACCTTCCTGCTTTACTTTGGACAGTACCGCTATCATGACAAATATGTCTTATGTTTTCCTTCTTACATTCCAACATTATATAATCATTGTACGTTTGCGATGCATACGTCGTTTCAGGGTTTTCATCTTAGTATCCGAGGCTTATCTTTTCGATTTCTTACTTTTTCACATGTTTTGTGGGACAAGAGTAGCAGGCCCATGCACAACTCTTAACATGGAGGACCAGGGACTTTCTGTTAGGGCTCCTCCTCTTAGCCATCATACTGGGTTTTAAGGTGCCCAATCTCGTCGGCACCTTTTACTGGTATGAGTGCAAGCTATGCTAAAGTTTCTGTATTGTTTATTTTATTTAATGATCCCTTCAGGTGTGTGGGGCAGTTTGAAGTAGACATTTATTACTGAATAACCCATTTCGGAACAGAACTGGAAGAACGCAGTCGCTTCTACCATTCTCTACTCCCAACTAGAGTAACTGTATATAGTTAGATAAGAGTAGAGCAAACGGGGCATTTCATTGATTGGATCCCATTAAAATGAAAAAATATAGGTAGTCTGGCCGCCAAATGAAAAACCCAAAAATATCGTATTAAGTTTTTTTGTCGATGTAATTTGTTTCATCAGGTAGGTTTTTTTCACATATCTGACTGATGACAAAATGTCACCTCTGGTCAACTGAAGATATACGCTATTTTCGATAATATTAAATAGTTAGTGAAATTGTGAATATGAGTATTTGAATATTAAAGGTTTAAATCGGCAATAGGAATTGAAAAACTGTTTAAAAAAGCCAATTTAGTTTTTAAAAATATAAAAAATATTTTATTCATGAAATAAAGCAGAAATTTCAAGAAAATCAAATGGAGAAACACCAGTTGAAAATTTAAATACTATAGAAAAATTTTTCAAACGCACAAATCTTCAATAGAGTCGTCAAGATCATACGTAGTCATCACCCTGGTTGTCATCCTGATCTTCATCCTGGTCTTCACTCTTGTCTTCATCATTATTTTCTTCAACTTCAGCAACATGTGTTAAGTCATTACAACAACCATTCGTACTGCATAAGCAAACCATTGTGTAGGGCAAAGCAGCACTTTTGCAGCCACACCTTATAGTCTTGTATGGAGCGCTGCTTTTACAAGAGCATTTAATCAATTCCAGAATGTCAGTAGGCGCAACTTCTGTGTTCTCCGGCATTATGGGCATTAAGCAGTTTGAATTTTCATCTTTATTGAAGCCGTAAAGTAGTGGATCCAAATCTGGGGCATTAGAGTCCAGTGCATGTTTCCAAATACACGTTTGAAGGTGAGCACGCTTCACATTCTCTGGGAAAGCGGCATCTGTTGGTGGTAGCGATCATAGAAGAGGCAGCTGTGACCTACCACTTCCAATTCTTTTTGCCCATAGTTTCACACGGGCCTCTGAAGTTGAATTGCACGAAGATTTACCATAGCATGCAATCATGAACTTTGATGCTTGTTGTATAAGATCAGAAAGATTAGCATGATGCTCTTCTACCATGGATAAAGATTTTCCACGTTTTAATATTTTGATGACTTGACTATTTCCAATGCCATATTATATACATAGCAGTTGTATCACATCCACTAATAGCATGCACTGCTAGAATGTCAGGTATTATGTCTTTATGTTTCATAGCTGATGCTCTAATGTCTATTATTGAACGACCATGGACTGGTGATTCCGTCAAAACCGAAGTAAATATTTTCTTCAAGTTATAATAGTACAGAAGTAGCAAGAAAACATCACTGTCATCTGATATGACAATTACCTGTTCATGTTCATCAGTAGCTTCCTGGATTGCTTGTTGAACAAGGATCGTGTCAGCTTCCTCATGTATTGCTTTTAGGTCGAGCTTTCGTTTTATTTCACCACAATAAAGCTCATACAGCTCTGTCTGCACCTGTTAAGGCTAATTTGTGTTTGTACGCATACTCGGCATTGTCTGTGATATCATTGACAATGTTGCAGCATATGATATTTATTTAGCGCTTCTTTTTTTCTGTTGCACTCATAAAAGTCTTGCTATAGCTCGTTTCACTCTGATTTTGCAGTGTACAGGGATAGGTCTACAGTATTGCCATATTTCCCCAGCAAGTCGCTTAAAACTGAACACGAAGACGTCAATCATAATAAATCCGCCTTTTGTATTGCAATCGGCTTATTTGTTAATACCGTGTTGAAGTAAACCCTTTTTGTCGCTTCTACCTATACCTGCCTTTCCCAGCTTACACGAAGATTTAACATTTCTTTGAGTATACCTGAGTGCGGTCTACAAGCGGCAACGCAGCAGGCGAAGTTTGCCTTTAAATAACATTGTCGTATGTTCTCTGTACTGCATAGTCAGAGTGAAACGATCTATAGAAGGCAGTGGTGTTGTAGGTTTGTAAACTTTGCTGGCTTCTGTGGCTCTCCTTGCCTAACTGCAATCTTTGGTGCTATATTGCTGATACACTCACCGGCACGAAAAACGGAGCACTTGCATTTTTTGATTAGATTTAAAATTGTATCCCTTTGTGATGTTTTATTATAACATTTATTATCATACATTTATTATACATTTAACATTATAACATGCACTTGCATTTTTTGATTAGATTTAAAATTGTATCCCTTTGTGATGTTTTATTATTACATTTATTATTATACATTTATTATACGTTTAACATTATAACATGTATAATAATTGTAATAATAAACGTTACTAGTTTCGACAAATTCTCATCATCAGACGTAACATTATTAAAAGGCTAAAAATGGTTAATGTTAGGACAACACTTAATATTAGAGCGAACGACTTACCTAAGGGTAACAATAGTTAGCTTAGACGAATAATTGAAAGTAACATTTGGGGCCTGAAGGGCAAGTTACAGGTTGACACCTTTGGAGAGCATTTCCGCAGGAATGTAACAAAATTATACAAAAGTTACAAATAGGAGAACCATTGTAAAATGTTTAAATTGACATGCTAAAAACAAAGTTGCGAAAATTAAAAAGCTGACAGGTTACAATCAAAATATATACTTACTAGGGAAGATGTCAACCTGTAACTTGCCCTTCAGGCCCCAAATGTTACTTTCAATTACTCGTCTAAGCTAACCATTGTTACCCTTAGCCTTTTAATAATGTTACGTCTGATGATGACAATTTTTCGAAACTAGTAACGTGCATACATTATCTTTTTCAACCGTTTGTAAACAAATAAATTCGTGGGGAAGACTTCAAGTCCTTCATTTATTATTAAATCCAACCCCAGTTCAAGCAGCAATGGATCAACTCCTATTTAAATCAAGGACTTGAAGTCTTCCCCACGAATTTATTTGTTTACAAACGGTTGAAAAGGATAATGTATGTACGTTACCAGTTTCGACAAATTGTCATCATCAGACGTAACATTATTAAAAGGCTAAGGGTAACAATGGTTAGCTTAGACGAATAATTGAAAGTAACATTTGGGGCCTGAAGGGCAAGTTACAGGTTGAAACCTTTGGAGAGCATTTCCGCAGAAATATAACAAAATTATACAATAGTTACAGCTAGGAAAACCATTGTAAAATGTTTAAATTGACATGTAGGGAAGAATATATATATATAAACTTATTAAAGTTAGTGAGCAAATTTAAATTTACATTTTCTCAAAAGAGATGAACGTTCATTAAATAAACGGGGCAAAGGCCCACATCTTGTATTCTGCTATATAGGCAACCAATTTTACACATACGTAAGGCCTTCAGCTGCGTTTTGTCTAGGTATTCATAGTTGGCGCTGACTATTAACAATTTCCGCTTTATGACAGATTAATTAATTGTTTTACTTCCTCTTCAATGGAGTCATCTACAAGATGTGGGCCTTTGCCCCATTTATTTAATGAACGTTCATCCCTTTTGGGTATATATTCTTCCCTAGTAAGTATATATTTTGATTGTAACCTGTCAGCTTTTTAATTTTCGCAACTTTGTTTTTATCATGTCAATTTAAACATTTTATAATGGTTCTCCTATTTGTAACTATTGTATAAATTTGTTACATTCGTGCGAAAATGCTCTCCAAAGGTGTCAACCTGTAACTTGCCCTTCAGGCCCCAAATGTTACTTTCAATTATTCGTCTAAGCCTAAGCTAACCATTGTTACCCTTAGGTAAGTCGTTTGCTCCAATATTAAGTGTTGTTCTAACATTAACCATTTTTAGCCTTTCAATAATGTTACGTCTGATGATGACAATTTGTCGAAACTAGTAACGTACATACATTATCCTTTTCAACCGTTTGTAAACTAATAAATTCGTGGGGAAGACTTCAAGTCCTTCATTTATTACACTTACGTTATGCAAATTCAACTGCATTTGAACCCATGAATCTGTTGCGACAGTCAAGATGGTATTTTGAATCTGCAACATGTAAGTCGCTAAAACTACCAACCAATCGGACTCTAACTTTCGAAGTCCACCTGTAGCCCAGTCAAATGTTACATCGGAACTTACATTAAATGGGGTATTAATAATTCTTGGAGAGGTGTTTCGGACCATTAATGGGACTACACATACAGATTTGCAACCCTCATAAACCTGTGCTCGCTGAATGGCGGTCGAAAAACAGCTACTTTTTCGGACTTTTTTCGGTTTTTTGACATGATCTCCTAAACTATGCGTTTGTTGGAAAAATTCTACCATAGGTTTTTTAAAGTAAATTAAATTTTATACAAAATAAGATTAAAATCGTTTTGGTAAGTTATATAGTTACCGAGAAACGGCTTTTTAAAGATTGACCTTTTTTTCCAAAAAGTGAAAATTTTAAGTTTTCTTCATGCTTCGAGTTGGGATACCGGAAAAATGACACGTCCTACAGACAAGTCAAGAGCATAAAAGTTGTAGGGAATTTAAAAAGCTTTAATTTGAGCTTTAATGATGAAATTGTGGGACCAATTTTAATATATTCCTTATGCCCTCCATAATCATACCTTATCAGGTGCTTTTCTTGAATTTGTGGCGGACGACCTATATGACGTCATATATCCAAGATGGTGGTCACCCCAGACATCATCTGAAGTTCTCGGTCATCCTATCAATATTGTGTACTGAACGCTTTTTATTTACAAGAAAATTCTCTATAAAGAAGGTGCTTAGCATTTTATCGATATCTTTTACCGTGTAGGAGTTTTATTTCAGATAAAAACGGATTAATAATCGCAAGCCGGGCAGTTTAATACTTTCAATAGTTTAAAATTAACTTTGGACACAATGTCTACGCCACAAATTCATCTCCAAGTATCCCTGCCTCCATCTGCAAAAAATGCAAGGCTGCAGACTAATTACGAGCTGTGTATTTATGCCAAAATAAGAAGAAGTCGCCATTGGTTAAACCTATTAACTATGATAAAGTGTTATAGTGTGTAAGAAAGAGAGCAGTATGGAATGATAGTGAACACATGTTAATTGATAATCGATTAAGAAATGTGAAGGTTGAAGAATTGGTAAAAGAAAAACGCATCATGGCATACAGATTGCCACAAGAAGTGTACTCGTAAAATCCAAATGGACCGAACTGAGAGATTATTTGAACGGGAAACGAATAAGCCTTCTTGTTCTAGTTCCGCTGATGAAGATAGTAATGTAGGTTGCACAAGATCAAAAACCCGTACGAGTGACAAAAATAAATGTTTTTTCTGTCGGAAAGAATGAAAGAGAATAAATCTATTAATTACTGTGAAAACAAACTCTGTCGGTCTGAAATTAAAAGAAGTAATTGAAATGTCACAAAATGAAGCCCTAAAAAATCGATTTAGTGATTGTACAGATCCAAGAGATCCTTATGCAAAAGACATTCTATATCACAAAACTTATGGAATATACGCATATGGTTAACACTACGGTTATGTTCATACGATCTGTTCGGTCAGCTAACTGGGAATTGCACACTGATTCACTACGAGTTCTTGTCCCCTACTTCTTTGCTCTGGATTTAACGAACTATGCAAGTATGTTATCATAGTAGGTCACTTATCTGACATGAAATGTCTTAAAAACCAACGTCCAGATCTGTGGAGCGAATTCATGAAAGATAATTGGTGTGTTAATAAGCCCCTTATTATAAAATAAACTTCTACGTAGTTTCACGGCGGTTTCAACAACTAAACTATTGTACGAAAAAGACTTCTCTCGGGTTCGGTTGGGCTGGAAGGGGAAACAAAAGAAATGTAAAACTCCGGCTGACCTTGGGGTCTTTCCCTCTTTACAAGTTCCTTTCGTCTGAGCTGGCCCTTTTCAAAAGTTCTTCAATGACAACCACTGTAAACTTTCTCAACATAGTTATACGACATTTTCTGCCAACATGTTATGAAAAAAACATTAATTAAGGTGTTGGTGAAGGAAACGATGTGACTTAACTTTCAACCAAAAAAAGCATTTTTTTTTCATCTTTCTTTACAAGGACCAGTCTTAGCTCAAATTAAAGCTTATTAAATTTCCTACAACTTTGATGCTCTGGTTTTTCTGTAGGACGTATGATTTTGCCGGTATCCCAACTCGAAGCATGAAGAAAACTTAAAATTTTCACTTTTTGAAAAAAGGTCAATCTTTGAAAAGCCGTATCTCGGTAACTATATCACTTACAAAAACGACTTTGATTTTATTTTGTATAAACTTTAATTTACTTTAAAAAACCTATGGTAGAATTTTTCCAACAAACGCATAGTTTAGGAGATCTTGTCAAAAACCCGAAAAAAGTCCGTAAAAGTCGCTGTTTTTCGACCGCCATTCAGCGAGCACAGGTTTCTGAGGGTTGCAAATCTGGATTTATAGTCCCAGTAATGGTCCGAAACACCTCTCCAAAAATTATTAATACCCCATTTAATGTAAGTTCACGCATTTTTTGTGTAACATTTGACTGGGCTACTGTCATTTCTTGTCGCGCAAGTTTCAAGAATAACGGTCTTGACTATTTTTTTCTTCGATCTGTCTTTCAACTGTCGAAACGGAAAGGCTGCTGTCCATCTATCAGGATGATTTCTATCTTTTTCTAGTTCACAATTCTCCCCACAAAATATGCAGTGTTCCTTAAAATGAAATGGTTGTATTTCCGATCGGCGTAGTACTGGCTCCTCTATGAGTAAATCCAGTTTGAGATCTTAATCTTTTCACATGAGTTTTAGATGTGTATGTAGATACGCAGCTTCTATGACACAGTATTGTATAGTCCCCATCGTCATTACTCTTCAATTTCTACGTATATGTTGTCGCGATAGTCTACTGCACTTTATAATAGTTTGTATGCGCCGAGTACCAACCACTGTGGCCTGCGTGATTTCTATTCCGTTTTAGCGCTGTTCTAACTTTAAATAAATTTGTTGAGTTCGCAGTAGTGGTATTCATTTCTTTTTATGATATTTTTTACTCCGGATTTCCGGTATTTTAAAGAAAGGCCCATTGGATAAGCTGAAGTGAGTCTCTCATATCTCTCAGGTAAATTATGGCAAAACTTTAATATACATGTATTCCTTCTTACTTGTAGTATTAAATGTGTCTATGTAGAGAGAACTTAGCATTTATAAAAAGTCAGATTGAAGTACTATTTGGGGTCTTACATTTAAATATTATTCAATCTCTGTTCCTCATGTGTAGATCCACGCACGGAATTGTTTAAACGATCATTTTCTTATAACGTCTGCAAAGTATATAACTCGGTTCCTCCATATTTTAAAAAGTTATCATTATTGTCCTTTAAACAACATGTCTCTATGGTTATACAAAGTGTAAAATACGCAAGAAGTTTGAAACATCTGATACACTATTTCATTCATTAAATAAACCTATGCCGTGCAGTACCCAGCTGCTTTGCGAAAGTTTCTATTAGTTTGATGAATGCATGCTATAATCAGTTATATATCTACCTATAGCATGGTCGCTTTAGATACGTTTATTCAAAAATATATGTATATATTGTAATTATGCCCTCAACTAATAAAGGGTATAGTGAAAATATAAATAATTAAATAGGGCAAATCACCACACTACTCAGAGTACTCTTATTAAATTTGAGAAATGTAAAACTTTGCCTGTCAGTATTTTAGGCTAATCAAAATGAAATGTATTTATGACACTTTAATAAAATGGTTAATTGCCCCTTTCTATATTTCATCGAATTGCAATAATATTCTGGGCTAAGACTAATCTCTCAGGTTGGGTTCAAATTTGAGTTTCATTATCATTAAAAATTATTGTTTAGAATATTTGACGTAGAGTAGCTCAGATACGCAATTTTAGTACACCCGCACTACTTGCTTCGATTACTCATAACCTCACAAACTTGATATTTACCACAGAAGGTTGTTCGTGCATACAGAGTTTATTTATTTTTCAAAAGTGAAAATTGTGCATGAAACCATCAGGTAAATTGAATTAAAACTCCCGTCTAGCAACAACTGACACGAATTTGTTTCAGATATGACGTAAAAGGACGCTAGCTACTCTTTTATTTCACTTCCTGTGATTTAAAATCCGTGAAAAACCGCATTTTCTACTGACGCCACGCAATTTATTCGAACTGAGGCAAATCTGGACGCTTGGACACACGCTAGATCTACTCCGCAAAGTGTATTCTTGACGTCCACTAGCTTTCCGGACTCCAATCACTCAAAAAACACGCCAAATCCTACCTCAGAAACTGTGGCCGATTTTCGACTTGGAGCTGGTTGAAGGTGACGCCGACGGCTTTCCTCGCTTGAAGTCGCTTCCCTGTTAGCAAATCTTATTTGGGGATGCTCTTACACACCTCCCTGGATTGTTGGACTGGAGACCCTTGGCTTCTACAGTTCAAATAGGCCGGTGTCGATGTTCGGAATCTCTAGGTGCTAGGTGCCGTTCCACAGCCGAAGTTGATTTGGTAAATCTATAATTTTATGTCGCAGAAACTTCTGCTAACACTTTCACTTGGGCGCGGTACCTTGTTGAATAAAACGGTATACTTTTTATGTGGCAAATAATTTTTATTATATTAAAACATTGAATTTCCAGGAGCACAATTTGCCCACACTTGTCAAATTACAGGAATTAATTTTTTATTATTAATAAAAAGGCACCGTGTTGCTTAGTAACCGCGATCTGAATTTGTTAAAAGGAAATTAGTTTTAGTTACAATTACACATAAAGGAATAAAATTCTATAACATGTTTGTTGCTTAAATCTAAAAATTATCTTTATTTCTTATACATAAAAATTGTTCTTTCCCGTCACATACAACTTTTTATAATCACGGCCCTGCTATAACACTTAGTTTTAAAATGCTCTGGCACTTGAGTTCATTTTAAACACGTCACTGATTTTCTTCCTTTCAGTTGCTCTCGTTCTGTATTGCTCTTTGCAATTTTTATCTTATCTTGCTTCGATTTTCATTTACCTTTCAGCTTGCTTGCTTTTCACTGACCTGTACGTTTATTAATAACTCTACGCTCATACTCATTATGCACATAACCAACGTTTTGTATTATTTACTTTCATTTGGTCCGGCTTCAAATATGCTCAAACCTATCATATTATTTATATTATTTTAGCCACCTTAAATATTTCTTTTACTCAAACTTCAAATTCAATCCTTCTGCAACATGCTTTTCTTATGCTAGCCTTTATCCCTTTAATTATACTTCTTGCATCTCCTTTCCAATGCATTTAATAGCTTCGCATGATGGATCCCTAAATGTCATCGCTTGCTCTACTCTTATCTTATATGCAGGTAGTCTAGTCCCAACCCACCGACCTGCTACCGACTTTGTCATTGATATCACAAAAAACGACATTAATTTCGTGTATTTTCGTACATTTCAATACCATATGTGGCATATGTAGATACCTGTAGAATAGCTCTGTTCCATGTTCTGTGTTTTCGTATATTGTAGCATGTTTACTGGCCTGGCGCTAAATTTAATTAATGCAACTATGTTCGCGATGGGTATGAACTCTTGACTACGTTGTGTATCTCGTTGTTGATAATTATGGCAACGCTCTTGTTATTTCCAGAAGTAGTATTCCGAGAATAGTATATGCGCAAATCGTCAACTGTACAGTTTGGTCACCTCACTTCGCTGTATCGAATATATCGTATCTATGTATAGCTGTTTCATCTATTGATGACATTAGCAGATTTTACAACTTAGTACATGCTCTGCACGTTCCATATACCCACTCTTCTTTCGAACTTGACCTTAAGAACATTGGATAACCAGGGAATTCTTAACATCCTCTCCCCATTTAGGGGGTGTTTGGGACTAAAAGCCGTTGCGTTTGGTCTCTTATCCATTCCTTTGAAAGAAATTATGTCAGGTGGTTTCCTCTTGCTTTCCTGACTCTCTCCTTCTAACTGGCCGCTCACGCTGAAGACGCCGCTCCTGTGCTAAGTTTGGTTTGCCCTGAGTATTTTATTTCCTCAGTACCCTCTATATCTGGAAGGCAATACCATATCCACCACCTGGGGATGCGCCCAATGGGGACCTAACAACCCCACATGAGATTCATTTAGTATCAAATTTAAGAAGTTGTAGAACTTTTCTGTTTGGCCTTCCAGCTATTTTTTGTTTCAATATACTGGTGTCAACAAAGACGCAATTAATAGGGCGACATTGAATGGTAACTACCCATCGCAATCTACTTTCGCCGGTTAGAAGTGATACTACAACTAGAAATTTTCTGTTTTTCAAATTCATATGTCAGAGAATGTTCGTAGGACGTTGAAAAGTGTTTGTTTCAATAAAATGTGGGGCTATAAATGTATTGGCAAAGCCTACGCAGATAAGTTGTAGACGCACTTATACAGCGATCAATAGGTTGTGGCTGCGGATTTTACTACAGAAGCTTTGAATTCCAGGCGTTGTTGCAACCCTTTACATCGGAACTTTTCCTAACTAGAGTTTTCCATTTCTAACGCAGTTTTTGAAAGTTCCATTTAAGTCGTTGTGAAAGCGAATGAACTATTGTAATGTCAATATTTGCCCCCACGCGCATTAGGGCGCAAATCAGACGCATCCCACACAACTAAGTTCTAAACTTTTCGCCGTCTAGCAGCTTTAAAGTTAAACGTACAACGTGAGCCTTTATATTGCAGTTACGTCTTGCACGTTACATGAAATAGGTTCATCGGCTTGGCTGACAATAACACTTGTCGACTCTCGAGTTCGTTTCCAACACACATTTGCTGCAGATAAATTTTCTCTTGGGAATCAGATGTTCGGATTTGATTATCTCGTATGGGCTGACAGATGCAATGGTTTTTGCTGATTTTTACAACTGCAGTTGGAATAAAAAGGGGTTTGTGTTTATTGCGCGATGTGGACAGCGACCACTATTTCTGAACAACAATTTTATCTCAAGCCTTATCGTCGAAATAATCAAATCTAATGCTACGTCCCACATAACGTGTGTGTTATTGCAAAATTGCATCCTATATGTGTGATTATTAAACAAGAAATTCATCGCTAATAAATCAATATCACACCTAAATTACATCCGTGATTAAATATGTCTAAAATGGTAGCCAGAATCGTTTTAAGTGCATTGATTCTTTTCGAATTTTCTTTGGAGTGAAATTTCTGCAACGTCTTAATTGAAAAACACGAAGTGGGGCAAAAGCAGATTTCTTCTAGGATAGCAGAGTCTGCTAAATAATTGGAATTGGCACCAACAATTGGAGAAAATCAATTATTCTGTAAGGGTAACAGTAATCCCAAATCTGGCTAAGCAAAGGGTAGAAGAACAAGAGCTGATTATAGTAATCCACCTTCTAAATGTCTTTATTTACAAACGGACAAGGAACACCATCAAGAAATTGTAAATGTTGGGCGAAATAAGAAAACGGAGGTCTTGATGGAAGCTGAAGGCACAATTTCTTCTTCAGAATTTACAGGTAACTCATTACAAGGGCAATCAATAAAGTACTCATATAGTTACAACAATTGTCATCTTAATTATTAGAGCAATGTACTTATTTACATTTATTAATGTATTTCGTTTGAATAATTTCGATCAAATGTGAGTTTGGAAGTATGACATCTTGACCAACATGGAATGATTTCCGAAAAACTTTACTTCTAAATTTTTCCATACAGATATAAATACACTTCTAGAATAATCTACAAACCTCCGTGAATACTATGCAAATTTGAATTTCTCTGTTGGCTCTCTACAGTGTCGTACGATCTTCAATATACATTTCAGAGTTTTTTGTCTTATAATGGTGGTGAATTGGGTGTCGTAGAGCCATTTGAATGTTAAATTATTGGCTCCCCTAAGTATCTTAGTTCAAGTTAATTTTTAGTAAAGAAAACCAATACTCCATCCATACATATTACCGTTTAAATTTTTTATTTTACGGAAGTCATAAAATTGAGGAAATGAACACTGAAAATCAGTGATGCCTAGGAATTATCTTAGAAAACGTATTGGACACAGGAAAAGTGGAAATGATTTTACGGTAGAATATAGTATCTGGAATAAAAGTTGGATTGACAGATTCATCCTCCAGTATAGGACTGCAGGTGCCGTATTATATGTATAATTAGTAATTAATTGTAAGTATGATAAATCTAATATTTTGTATTGAAGCCATAAGATGGTTCGTTACTGAGTTACAGCAGTGAATTAAAAAAATCACTGGTTACACGCATTTAAGCTTTTCAGACTAATATCAGATAGGTAATTTGTTCGTTTTCTTTTCAGTCCTCACAGTTGGTTAAGTCATTTAAGTCATTAGCATTGTTTTCTAATTAATTGTACAAAAATGGCAGAGTACGCTTTCGAAGAGATCCCCGACATGCATTTAATGTACGGTTTGGTACATTGTAATAGGTAAAGCTAGGATAGTTAGGCAAAATAAAGTCTCGAAAAAGGCAGGCAAAAAGGCAAAATAAAAGATTTAAAAAAGCACTAAAAAGGCAAAAATAAAGTAAAAAAGGCAAAAATAAAGTAAAAAAAGGCAAAAATAAAAAAATGCAAAATTAAAAGAAGTTTAACTAAGAAATACAATCGATGCACTTCACAAATCACAATGTTATAACACATTCAAAAATTGTGACAAACTGGCTGATTCAGTAGAAAACTTTCTCCTGACAATACTGGTACCCTCATTAAAATTAATCTCAAGAAAATAATCCTTCTGAGAAATTTTCAGCCCGTAACAATATAGGGTTAAACCCACTAAACCTCTTACCTGTAAGTGCTTGGGAATAATACTTTTCACAATTTATTTCAGAAATTTAAAATGTGCACTTACTTGGAAAATTGCTAGTGCATTCTTTTTAAATTGAAAATGTAAGAACTAAATTTCTTAAAATTCTAATTTAATATATCATAAAAGGCACCAAAAGGCAAGAAAAATAGGAAATTCCTCAAAAAAGGCAGAATCCTTAAAAAGACGAAAAAAAGGCAAAAAAGGCAAAATAAAATTTGCATTTTTGAATTTCACGCATTCTAAAACAGATTTAAAATTGGGTCTGCCTTTTATCCTTCCATTTACTAAAAAAGGCAATTTGCCTAACTATCCTAGCTCTAGTAATAGGGAAGGAAGCAAGAAGACTTTACGCAGACCATTTCCCAAACCGACCTTTACCAAACTAGAAAACATTCGAAAGGCTTCATATTAGATTCAGGGAAACAGGATCTTTCAAACCACGAACTACAAGAAGTTTGGACTTGGAAGAAAGTGTGTTGGATTGTGTTGAAGAAAAGGCAGGTGATGCAACTCAAAAAGTTGCATTCGCGGAAGGTGTCGATCATAAGACTGTGTGGCGGATTTTAAAAACCAATCAACTTTATTCGTACAACGTGTAAAGAGTACAGGGACTTAGTGAGAATGACTTGTGCATGGTTATTAGAAACCTGCTCCGCTGATCGTCTCTTTTTGCCATCTGCGCTTTTTACTGATGACGCTGGCTTTATAAGAAATGGTAATTTATATTAGTGGCAAAAAGAAAACCATCATGCCATTATTCAGTCCAGGCATCAACAGCTATTTTCATTAAATGTATGGATAGGAATTTACAACGACTCCTTAATTGGTCCTATTGTATTACCCGGCCCACTTTCTGGCCAGAATTATCGGTATTTTTGACTTAAGAGGTTTGCTGAAAGCTGTTCCACTTGATATTAGAGGACGCATGTGGTTCATGCCTGACGGTAGCAGACCGTCATATGTCCATTTGTTCTCGCCAAATCATAGCAATTGCAAGCGGCGCGGCGTAGCAGTACTTTTACCATTTAATCACCAAATGTGAGGATCCCAAGACTTGTCTTGATATGTGATTTAAAAACCAAAGTACGATTAATACTATTTTTTATTATGAATGTAATAGCTTGCTTATCATGATCGATAGTGAACTCTCTGCACACATGATAGAAACTGTTGGGATCATTAACGCACGCAATAGATATTATAAAAATGTAATAGAAGTACGCTTGACCATAACAAATTGAGGTGCAAATCAATGAATACCGTGACTTAATTGGTTGCAGAAGAATAATGGGATTGATTTAAGGCTTCTGACGTAGGATACATGCTGAAATATATTCAAATCTATTTAAGCATACGAGACAGTGCATTATTTCTTTTAATAGATTGCATTAATGTACTAAAATAGAAAACTGAAAATACTTTAAAAACAGTAAAAAATAATGCATTTCACAAAAACGGGTTATTGAAGATTTCTCAAAATCTTGACACTATGGGAATATTTTAAAGATATTTTTAGAATTAGCGTCAATAAATACATATGGCGTGCATACTAACGTACAATAAATACAACCTGTTTGATCAGTGCAATTTCTTTTTATAAACTTGCACAGGACGGGCAACGCAACACGATGTGTTTACATGTACCTACCTTCCCAGTACCTACCATTAACTAATTTATTTACCGAAAAAAAAACTTTGTTAATCATATAAACCAAACGAGTTACGTCACTTACATAACACAGACTTCTACATTTTGAACTAATATTCACTTTATTGAAGGTATCACCAGTAATGTCAAAATTTGGTTGATCATATTTTATTTGGAAAAGAAAAGTTTCATTAAAAAAATATACATTTTTCCAATTTTTGTATTATCTGATTGTTTTACAAGAATAAAAAACTTTCAACCATTCCAGAAATTTTGTGTTTTTCTAGACCCTTAATCGACATCAAAATAAAATATTCCTGTTTTTCTGCTATCTACCTCTTGGGATTCAGACGTCCAGGTCTCTGTCCATTTTTTAGGGGTCGACCTGGAAGTATTCTGCTTTAAGATTTATTCTCTATAGCCCACTTCGCAATTCTATATGGAGGCAACCTGTCTATATGGTCTCTCCATTTCAGTCTTCTTTGTCTCGTCTATCCGACTACTTCTTCTGATTTTATCTCGCAGGGTTACTCCTGTTCTTACTTCATAGAATTTGTATTTCTGTGATTCTCAACGGTCGGGTGGTCTTTAACGTTTCGGCGCGGCATCATAATCTGTCTCACACATATTTTGTAAATCCTTGTTTTACTCTCCTTTGACATATACTAGTTTCTCCAGCTTACGTGCTGATCCGTTGATGGAATTCGATATAACCTCTTCCGTTAAGTTTCTGTCGCTTGATATTTGCATTGCAAGGTAGTTTACATCAAATTGAATCTTTCGAGATTATCATAAGTAATATATTTTTCAATTAAAATAAGTAATTATTTGTAAATATCACAAATTTTTAAGGAATTAGAAAGTTTGAGTATGTAAATTCCGTGGTTCTATAGAAGTGAATGCTTTCCCAATCACAAGAGAGATTTATTATTTGTTGTTTCAAGTAGAAACACGTATTTTCATCTTTTGCATACCAAACAGGTTCAGTTTACATGTTTTTAAAATGGTATATCTGCATGCTTTATACATAATAAAGTAAGTATCGAAGGGCGAAGTACTGCTCCCTAAAGTACACCTAATGTTCTCCTTATTATTAACGTTTGTGTGTTGTTTGTTTACAGTTTTAAAAGCTTGCAGCAAGTACCTTTTTACCACATCTATTCAAGGTTCTTTACATTTTTTGCCTGCACGAAGTCTCAAAACGAAGATTTTTCGGAATGACTCCACTTCATTTATTAACAAACTGTCGCCCTCTAAATACTCTCCCATCATCAAAGACATAGGTTACAACAATTTTAAGTAAAATAAAACAAGAAACGAAACCAGTCGAATGCAGGCTTGCACGATTGTTGCCCATAATGGTAGGTTCTTCCGGATTATGCATCGTGGTACTTATTCGAATGAAGAAGCAAAAAGAACTACTGTTTACAGTTATGGAAGGAAAACTCAATATCTAGGCCATATTATGAGAGGAAATCGATGCGAACTCCTTCAACTCATTATTAAAGACAAAATCCAGGGAAAACGATCGGTAGGCGCTAGAATGCATGGCTAAAAGATCTACGTTGAGTACGATCAGTTGACATTTTTCGGCTAGCGGTGTCTAAAACTATGTTAGCTATTTGGATCACCAACCTCCGAAACGAAATGGTATAAGAAGAAGAAGAAGAAGTCACTTTCATGGCATACCCTAACAGACTTAACAAGTACTTCTCTTTAGCTTCAGCGGCTGGATTTACCAGTTTACTTATCACTTTTAATAATAATCGGTTCGCCGTATCAAGCTTAATACATTTATTTGGCGTTCTTGGATGACGTTGTCCTTTGGTGTCCGCTTATTTGACAATTACAGTCTTTTTTTTTATACATAGCGAGCGTGTGACCTGCAACGGATTCTCGAGGAGGTAAAGTTTGCAGAAGGCTTGAAAATATTCCTAACCTGAAACTGCATACGAGAAGTTGTTGTATTTATTCAAAGTCTCTATAAACGATTTAGGCAACGTGAAACGACTGCGCTGGAAGATGTTGAGCCCATAGCAACAGCTGGCGGAAATTTGAAGTAATATTTCCGGACCGTAAAGTATCTGTTCATTAAAAGTTATATAAAGTTAGTTATTTAGTATTTCTAAAATTCCCTTTTGAGTGAAGTTGTTATTTAAATTTTCTCAATAGTTATTTTAACACACTTTGTTATGTTTTCATTAGAAATACAAACAGAAAGGTGCTTGCTCTTCCCAGGTATTTAATTGTCATTTCTATGAGTAATAAAGTGAAGCAAATATGCAGTAAAACTAAATTTTATTAATTTTAGTGAGTGAATTAAGATTATAATCATGGAAAAAGCATTCGTCGTTGTCATTTATGCTTGTATTGTTGCCTGATTACACTTGTTTAGTTTTGCTGGACGATTTTAAACGTAAAAATGTAGTTCATGTCTAAATTCATAATACCCTACTCAACTGCTGCACCTCTGTAGTCAATTGCCCTTGTACGTCTATTTGTCTTTATTTTGCTACAGCTTTTTGTTGATGAAATGAACATTTCATTTAAAATTTCGATTATTTTGGAAATAAATTTTGAATATGAAAGACGCGACCACAGAATACAACAGCATCGCGAAGTTTGTAGATTTTGCCGCTTGGGTGTTAATTTTGCGCTGTATTTGTTTGCAGGTTCACATTCTTTAATGCAAATTAACAAAACAAGCGCGCGTGATTTATACTACTCGCATAAATTGTATATTCCAGGGCGAGCTCCTGTATGGAACGTGAATTATGATGGAAATGATAAAGTTTTCATGCCAATTTTCAACGTTAATGAACTGCTACAAACAATAATTAATTAACAATGTAGGCTGCATTTCAGTATGTACTTTCGTTTTAATTAGTAGTAACACATTTAGTGAGACTTGGAAACATTTAATTGAATATTTTAGTCACATTAAACTGTACAAATTGTTTTCATTTTAATTCTACTGTGTAATTTGATATTGATATGTTTTATCGCTGGTACAGATTATGCGGCCACCAAATGATATAATTCCGAGCAGAAGGGAGAATTATGTACCAATTTCTTTTCCGGCGGAATTCCTATATTTGTGTGTTACAATTTCTACGCAGCTTCAACACGTTCCGCACAGCTGGCGCAGATGAAGTTGCGATTTGTTGCCAGATAAGCGCAGCGAAATATGTTTGGAAATAAAGAAATATAGAGGATATCCTTCCAGCATTCGGCATGAAAAAACAAAACAGATACTATCTCAGAAGCGTTTATAATCCTTTAGTTTAAAAAAGAGATTTATTGAATTGTCAGGAACTGATATTACAGTAACATAATAGTTTCCGTTTCTTGTATATGTGGAAGAAACTCTTTACAAAACAAATTACATATACACAACTTGCCAACAACTAGGTTTTCACAACCTCTACATAAAAACAGCAATCGGTACAAAATAGCGGCTTCACAGAAATTTTCAAACGCACAAGATATTTGCTACGTTGATGTGTAAAAGTTGAACGAGGAAATTTTCGGCACCTGCAATAATCAAATGACGTTGAAAAATATATGTTGTCTATACCGCATCATTTGCATTGATATCTCTTACAATCGTTAGTAGTATTTACACTACCCATTAGTACTTGTACAAATAGGTAAATGTAAGTAGGTAAATAGTAATTTAGTCAAAACCAAATCATTTCAAACAGTTTCTACGCACACATGTATAAAGGGTACAAAGTAATACATAGTATCTTATGCAACTATAAAGTATATTCTTCAACTGAGAATTATATTAACAAAACTGTACATATGATATTTCTTTAATAATAAATGCAGACAAGCCATCTTAAGAATTTTAAATAAAACGCTAGAAGCAAAGAAGGCATGTGCAGAAGATAGGTAATCGCGAATCAATATTCCAAAATCAATTTTACGCACCGTTTGAACCCAGTTCATTTCTGTTTTATGCTACATCCACAACTATGCAGTTACCAGTTTTACCTAATGGATGGCCTTGCTTCTTGCTCTCAGCTACACAGCTGATTACATTCTGGAGACTAAGATAGCTGTGCATTTCTACTTTAACTAATATTTACCGGAGTATATTAACTGGTCACAATTTCGATTTACAACTTCACAAGTTGATAATTGTCCTTATCA